>CAJHQQ010001227.1:0-107482 GCA_905132885.1 Moricandia moricandioides
CGTATAGATCCCCATGTCCATTTGATCTAAATAGTCTTCACGAACTCTACTTGATAAGCATGGATTGTGTTGAATTAACTATCATTACGTATGAAATTAAATAATATTTTAACTGTCATTATGTATGAAATTAAACAATTGTTCTAAAAAGCTGTTATATATATATATATATATATATATATATATATTGGTATTAAGCATCGATCGTGAGAAAGTGTGTATGCGAGTAAATAAATAAAGAAATGGCTAAGAGATATAACCATTTGGTATTAAGCCTCTATTCGTGAGCAATGTTGCTATGCATGTAAACAATTTTGTGGTGTGAAATTATCATATATCTGGGCATCTTGCATTGCATCTGAACCAATAGATAATATATATATATATATATATATATATATATATATATATATATATATATATATATATATATATATATATATATATATATATATATATTTATATGAAGCAGTGCACATGTTAATTGTTAATGTTTATGAAATTATTAATTGTTAGTCTTTAAAAATTGTTACTCATATAGCTACGAAAATACTCCCATAGCCACGATATTGTATCGTTGCTATTTCGTTTTTTTTACTAGTGATAGTCAAATAAATTCTTTTAAGTTATTCCACATATATCACAAATCAAATTTTTACACTTTTATTTGTATATACAAATAGAACTATAATTTAATAGATTATATATTTAATCTTTTAAATCATCGATTTTAATTGGTTTTGTAAATTTTGTTTCATGAGTTTCCAATCATAGTTTTCGGGATCTTACGAAACCAAGAAATATACACAACATATTCAGTCTTCCGTTATAGATCCCCATGTCCATTTGATCTAAATAGTCTTCACGAACTCTACCTGATAAGCATGGATTGTGTGGAATTAACTATCATTACGTATGAAATTAAATAATATTTTAACTGTCATTATGAATGAAACTAAACAATAGTTTTAAAAAGTTGTTATATATATATATTGGTATTAAGCATCGATCATGAGAAAGTGTGTATGCGAGTAAATAAATTTAAAAAAAAATGGATAAGAGATAGTATAACCATTTGGTATTAAGCCTCTATTCGTGAGCATTGTTGCTATGCATGTAAACAATTTTTTTTTTTTTTGACTGAGATGTAAACAATTTTGTCGTGTGTAATTATTATATCTTGGCATCTTGCATTGCATCTGAACCAATAGATAATATATATATATATATATATATATATATATATATATATATATATATATATATATATATATATATACTAGAATGTAAAATTTTTGTTCAAAAATATATAGAAAAATACAAGATTTATATAATGTTTGTTAGGTACAGAATTGTCATTTACTAAGGTTACAAGGTTTATACGTGAAGGTGGAGCAGTGGAGGCCGATTTGGAGGCTTAGGTACCGACCATGCTCTTGACTTTTCTCTGCCTATACGATTTCGTGTTTAGCTCATTAAGTTACGAACACGCTTAGCAAAGTTGGCATAGTTCTACCGATAAAAAAGTGACAAAATCATATAAGTCGACATACATATATTTCATTATAAGTGTCACTTTAGATTTTTGCAACGGATTAAGAAAATAATTAATTTTGCATATTTTCTATATACAAACACAATTACCTATACACATAACCATATTTCAACCAATAGAAAAATAAATTGCAGTATAAAATTAATAAATTTTACATCGAAAGTCGAAAACGACACTTATTTTGTAACAAAAAAAAATATCTAAAGCGATACTTAATATGAAACGGATAGAGTATTTAATAGATATATCTAATGCACCCTTGAGGGTTCTATGCTTCGGAATTCTCAAAATATTAATATCAATACTATTAAAATAGAAGTTATGACTTGTTTCATGTGTGATTTTTGTATTTGGACCATTTTTAGAAAGTTCATTAAATTTTGCCTAACATAATTATAATATTTTCGTATCTTTTAATTTTTATGTGAAATACAAATAAAAATTATCTGAAAATTCTAAGAAAATATTTTAAAATCTTTTAGAATCTGTTTAAAATATATTTTCAATAACTAATTAGTTGTAGCAACTATGTTATATTATGGCATCACTATAGACACAGTGTGTTGTTATATGTTTGTGAAATCAATGTGAAACAATTTTTATACTAATAATAATAAAAGTGTTCCAAAACTTGTGTGAAACTTTTTTTCTCAAAAAAACACGAAATCTAATAAAAAATTAGTGAGCCTAATAACATCAACCCGAAAGTGTGAAACTTGTTTTCTCAAGAAAAAAGTGTGAAACTTGTGAGCCTAACATTTGGCGGTGGCGTGAAGACCACCGTTGAAAATGGTGGCCGACGGCTTCTGAACTTTGAAAAACATCAACTTCATCGCGTACCAAACTCATCCCACGTGTTACATCGTACGTAATACCGTATCCCAAAAGATTTAATTAGCCTACCTAACCAATTTACTAAATAAGTCTCACAGTATTAAATTGATTAACTTGATCCACTACGTACTTATGACTCAACTTGATTCACTAAAGATTATTCTGATTATTGCATACTGATTAAACTATTTGTACTCTCGTTGATGACTAATCCCTTTCTTTTCAAGTCTCAAAAAAAAAAGATCGTCTTCACTTCTTATAGTTTTTATTTGATCTTTGACTTTAGCCTCCTTACAAATTAAGTACATTTCACATTTTGGATAACAACTGTTTAGTAATATTCATCTTTTTGCGAATGATAACTTTACTTTTTCCTCTTCAGGCTGCTGTCTAAAATTTCATCTTTGACTTTTGAGAACGTAATTCATTTTTCTATGTATAATTGAAACTGCCAAGAATCTTCTTGAATAGGTTTGTACATGACTACTGAAACATTTGATTTGCATTTCTCAATTTAATTTTCCCAAATGACCATATAGATCAAATCTCATGGAAAACATATTTGTTTGAAAATTATAACCAAGTTATACTAATTTTGCTATCCATGCATGTGGTAAAGTCTCACGTTAGACTTCTATTCAAAAAGAAAGAAAACAAACAAACACAAAAGACAAAGAGTGATTCCACCAATTCATACATTAATCACCTTTTATCAACAATAGTAACTGTCTTTCTCTCTTTATTATATACTAGAGGTTTACTCCGCGCTACGCGCGGAGATTTTTACTTTTTAATTATTTAAATTGATATTTCTTTTTATTTTAAAATTTTAATTATACAATTTTGTGAATCACAATTTCTTTGAGATTTTGGTTATAAGAATATTGGTTACATTTAACTAAATTATAGGATATAAGAATATTGAGAACGAAATTGTTACATTTAACTAAATTACATAATGTCATAACTATAGTTTAATAAGATATTGTTTTATTTTTGTGTAGGAGATGTATTTTTTTGTTATCTTTGACGCCATCCACTATTATATTAATATTATGTTTTTTCGTTTTGTTGTGTATTGTGTCACTCGTCCATATATTTTGTAATTATTTACATGAATTTATATTGTTGCATTGAAATTATGCTAGTTTCAATATGCATCATTTGTTTTTTTTAGATTTACACAATTAATTGGACATAGCATTTTTATATTGATTAAATTATTAAAATTAAAATTTCACATTTTTACAATATTAGTAGGCGGTGTATTTTTTTTTTTGATGTTGTTGTGGTGTCTAACATTGTTACGATGTCATGCAATTGTTACTTTGTATTCATATATATTTTTAAATAACATGATATTCTAGTTACTCTAACCTCATGAAGCGACTCTTAATATGTTTTCAACATTTGTCCGCTTTAGTTTTATTTTCTATGCAAGCATGTCCAAGTATATTTTACTGATGGTGAGTTCTTTTTTTTCATAACATCATTTTGATCTATAGGTAAATGTCATTGTGTTATAAACCTTTCGTTGTTATGTGGAAACGTTGTAGTCATATATTCTTGCTGTTTTTTTTTTGAAAAATTAATTATATTCATCGAATGTAATAAGCTTCCAAATTGCCGCTTGAGAAATATATTGTCAGTGCGTTGTTATATATATGCAACAATTCTAATGAATAGACTATTAATGGTATGTATTTGTTAATGGTATGTATGTTGATAGACATGGCATTCTTGTGCAGCATTTGTTAAAATTAGTGTTAGATTCGATAATGCTGCAAACAATTATTCAAGAAAATAGTGTTATGCATGAAATGATGTCTACTTAAATTTTTTTAAGGTGACTTTCAAAATGCAAGAAAGGTGTTGTGATGTCATTTTTTTCTTTATTCGTGTTTGCCAATGCTTTAATGATGATAATAGTTATGCTATTTTATTATTTCATTTATTAGATCTTATTATTTTTTTAAAAATGTGTTGATTATGTATTATATGTTTCGATGTTCCAAAAAAAATAAAAAAATCAAACAATAGTGCAAATGGACATTTTAGTTTTTTATTTTTTGAATTTTCTTTCTTAATTTTGAAATCTAGTTTTTTAGATTCACTAATTTATCATATATTTGTAAAAACTATAGGTGTTAATATTTTATGGGTTAAAATGAAATATTGATTAAAATAGATTTATGGATTATATATGTTTGATAATTGATTTAATTTAAATTTTAAAAAATAAAAAATTTAGAACAATTAATTAAATCTTAAAAATTAGAATTATGTTTAAAATTTTATGGGTGAAAAATGAAATATTGATGAATATAGATTTATGGGTTATTTTAAATTTTGTAATTGATTTGGTTTAAATGCTAAATAAATGAAAAATTTAAGACAATTAGTTAAAATTTAAAAAACTATGCTTATGTGTCCAATTTTTAAATAAACTCTTGATGATGTGGCTTAAGGAGAAGAGATTTTGTTCTCCTTTATATATATAGATATATATATCAAGCAGTGCACATGTTAATTGTTAATGTTTATGAAATTATTAATTGTTAGTCTTTAAAAATTGTTAATTACTCCCTCCGTTTGTTTAATAATTGACGTTTTGGGGAATTTTTTTGTTCCAAATTATTTGACGTTTTTAATTTTTTATGTAAAATTTATTAGCAATTAATGTTAGATGACCAATGATATTATACCTTCTATCTTATTAATGGTTGAATTGTAGTTAGGTAAACAATTAATGATGTTTTTGTATAGAAAATGATAAAAAAATTAAATGTTTCTTAATCTATGTGCATAATCCTATAACGTCAAATATAAAAAAACGGAGTGAGTATTAGTGTTTAAGAAATTGTTAATCGTTGGTCTTTAAGAAACTCTCTCTCTCTCTAGTAAACGGAAGCTTCTCGATCGTAATATGGTCTCAAGCTTAATTACGTGAAATATATGAATACTGTTATAATAATCAATGAGCACCAGGTAGGAAGCCACTGTTATAGGATAATACATGGAAGAAGTGAAATGATTAACACATTTCGAAAAAAAAATAATAAGAGATATATTTGGATAGTGAGCACTGTACGTGAGTCCTGACTTTGTATCAGGTTCACATGCATCGTGGTAGAATGATACCCGCATTAACTTTCTTGTAGTTTATTTTGAAATATCATCAAATAATACATTGAAAATTTTTAAAATACTTTTTTTTTTTCAAAAATGTGGATTTTTTCGAAACGTAGAAAATATAAGATTAGGCATTCGCATCTCGATATTTGGTTTTATGGAAGTTAGGTTATTTGGGTCAAAATCGGTCATCTCGACATCAACAACCAAGAATGCTATAAATCAACAACTAAACTCACCAAATATACAGAGCCGGAAATGTTGAGATAACAAAACCACATATGATGAGCCACAAACACACGTCCATAAAAATAAAATTCTCAGAGTTTACTCGTAAAAACTTTCGTAGAAAACTAATCGAAGCAGTTTCGAAAATTGGGTAAGAATATATGAAATCGTCAACGGAGAACAAAAGACACGTCCTCATTAGCTCTCTCTCTCTCTCTCTCTCTCTCTCTCTCTCTCTCTCTCTCTCTCTCTCTCTCTCTCTCTCTCTCTCCCTCTCTCTCTCTCTCTCACTAATTTTATTGCTTTGATGACATTTTGACCACATGAAAGTTTACCAAATTACTGAAGAGCGCTTTCCAACATGAGTGATCTTGAGGCGTAAATGTCTGCCATTACTGCTATGGCCAAGGTTAGTCTTGGATTTGAACTTTACGACCATAGTTTGTTTTAGTTCTTATCTTTTGTTTTTGTGGCAGTCTATCGAATCTGTTTATCGTCTGGTCACTCTTTATGAGCGAATGGTTAGGGACGTTCTTTGTTCGTATGAGCTGTATGAGGTTAGAACGGTGGTGACGAGGCTAAACGCCGAGGTCCAGGATTCGAAAGCACGCGAAATCGTGCTTAAAAGGAAAGCTAAGGAGTTAAGGGCCGAGGAGGTGCAAATGTGCAACCTCAAGATAAACCTAAGATTAAGGTAGCGAAGTCACAGTTGATGTTGATTGGCAAAGAAAATCGCCTAGCAGTTTCTCGAGTAGAGAAGTGTTGTTCCGAGGTCCTTTCCTTGAAGGCTTCGCGGGAAGACGATCTTCATAAGTTTGCTAACGATATGAAGATCAAGCTTTCTGAGAAGTTTGATGAGGTGATAACTAATAGGCATCCCTCTCTCTCTCTCTCTCTCTCTAATTGCCATTCTCACTCCTCTCTCTTAATTCCTCATTTCCCACAACTCCCGCCCCATCCCTCATCCCCCCTCTCTCCTCTCTCTCTTACATCTTCATCCCCCTTTCTTCTCTCTCTTTCGTCCTCATCGCCCATAACTCTCTCTCTCTCACTCCCTCATCGCCATTCTCTCTCCTCTCTCTTTCTACCTCATCGCCCACTATCTCTCCCGCTCCCTCATCGCCTCTCTCTCTCTCTCTCTCTCTCTCTCTCTCTCTGTACCTCCTATCATTCTCTATCCTCTCTCTTAATCCCTCATCGGTAAATAAAAAGAGAGAGAGAGAGAGAGAGAGAGAGAGAGAGAGAGAGAGAGAGAGAGAGAGCTAATGAAGGAACAACATGGAACAACTCCCCTAAATAAAAGTAATGATTATACCGTTTCGTGAAAAGACTCGACAAGAAGATGTAGAGACCGAAGGAGCGCATTTATAATCACGAAAAAAGATAACTTCTCCTTCCCGAGAAGGAGGAAAAGTAGGATTGAAGAAAGCGAGATTGGCTCTATCCCAATTTTCGATATCGCGGCGATTCAAGTCTTCAACTCTAAGGTTTTTATGGGAAGTAAAGTTTTGACGGCTCAGCTCCGAGAAATTCCTCCATCGCAAGCCACAAGATGATAAGTAATCCTTACCCTCCAAAGGATAAGATTGAAGTAGTACCTTTACTGCCTCCGCCCATTAAAATCGACCATGTGTCTCTTAAATGAGCTGGGGGCAACTATTGGAGCATGATTTATCACGTAAAAGGCCCAATCATAATGGACTGAATTGACAATGAAGATGCAATCCATCGGTGAAGTCCAACTATTCTGGCCCAAAGGGTTACCTTGCAGCCTTAGGTAGCAAGCTCTGAGGCTGCGGATAATGGCTAAGGACCCTGTCACCTCGCGGTCCATCAGTTACGAAACAGGCCAAGATCTCTGGAGTTAGAAATGGATCGTGCACATTAGACACACAGAGCAGTTAGAGCGACCTGATCAGCTTAAAAGACAAAGTCAAGACCATTATCACCATGCGCCATTGACTTGTTTACTCGAGATCTAGATTACTCTATCTCTAGTGTAATCTATTGTGTTTTTTTTCTTTGTATACTTCGAATGCAATGTTATTAATATATCAATCCATTTTGTGCAAACTGTCTTAGAGATCTACTTAGAGAGGTATTTCCCATTGTTTGCCTAAACTTTACTCAATTCAAATAAAATGTCTGATTAAGGGATTTTAGCGTTCAAATTTGATACAACTCAATTTTAGTAGGACCATGTAAAACTTTGACAATCTGCTTGTAACGCTCCGACTGTCTACGACTAATGGACCTCACATGTTCGCTCACTCAGTTGTGGGTCCATTCAGTTCAACGAGCAGCATTAATTTTATGTCTCGGAAGTCTTTTTACTGGCCATGATATCACCACATGATTGTTCCCTGTGTTTTGATTTTATTTGAACGGTATCATGAATCACTTTTTCAGCGTGCACAGACTCGCAGGGGCACCATCTACGGACTTGGCAGTGTGCAATACAAGAACTTCCGTTCTTCTGAGTCTGTCCCTGCTACACTCAAGCGTAGCCTAGACTTGGAGATGCGTGTTTGCGGCTTGGAGACTCTTTCTGAGGAAGTGAAGTCTGATCTCAATGCTTTTAAGGCTGACTTCAATGAAGGGATGACTAAAACCCAATCATCTCTCGACATGATTCTGCAAGTTCTACAGCCTCTAGTTCCCAATGCTTCTGCCTCTACTGCACAACCAACTCAGCCTCAACATCAGTCTCCATCTCAACCTCAAGCTCCAATAACAGCTCCAGATCAGTCTCAAGGTGAATCACAACCTAACCATCTCATCACCGGTAACCATTTTGAACTAGATAGGTGGTGCACTGCAGAACTAGGTTTGTAGGTTCTAGATGTCGTTGGTTTGTGTTGTTGTTTTAATGTTTTCAACTTTGGATGTTTGTATGTTTTGAATGTTTCCTTTTGAACCTTTTGAATATTTGGATCTGTTGAAATGAACCTTTTGAGCTTTTATAAAGCTCATTATGTAATATAATTTGGTTTCTGTTTCAAAAAAAAATTCAAATTTGATTTTTTTTTTTTGAAAAGAAAATTTGGATTTCGTAGCTAGATAAATTACTATGAAAATAATGGTACCAAAATTGTAGCAAGTTGCTACGAACAAGACAGTAGCAAGATCGTAGCAGGTTGCTACGAAGGACTTCGTAGAAACATCGTAGCAACTTCCTACGAAAGGAAACGTAGCAACATCGTAGCAATTTGCTACGAAAGATTCGTAGCAACTTCGTAGCAATGTCGTAGCAACTTGCTACGCAATGGTCCGTAGCAATATAGTAGCAAGTTGATACGATTTTGCTACGACAAAAATGTGCCACTATCCTACAGCTACGATTCGAAAAACTTGGCTTTGTCGTAGCAATCTGTTCATATAGCTACGAAAATACTCCAATAGCCACGATATTGTGTCGTTGCTATTTCGTTTTTTTTTACTAGTGATAGTCAAATAAATTCTTTTAAGTTATTCCACATATATCACAAATCGAATTTTTACACTTTTATTTTATATAGAAATAGAACTATAATTTAATAGATTATATATTTAATCTTTTAAATCATCGATTTTAATTGGTTTTGTAAATTTTGTTTCATGAGTTTCCAATCATAGTTTTCGGGATCTTACGAAACCAAGAAATATACACAACATATTCAGTCTTCCGTTATAGATCCCCATGTCCATTTGATCTAAATAGTCTTCACGAACTCTACCTGATAAGCATGGATTGTGTGGAATTAACTATCATTACATATGAAATTAAATAATATTTTAACTATCATTATGTATGAAATTTAACAATTGTTTTAAAAAGCTGTTATATATATATATATATATTGGTATTAACCATCGATCGTGAGAAAGTGTGTATGCGAGTAAATAAATAAAAAAATGGCTAAGAGATATAACCATTGGGCAAATCTCTCAAATAACTCTTTTTGAAGTTTTTGTCACAAAAATAGACCTTAAGAGAAAAAATGACCAAAATAGACTCTTTTTATTTTGAAAATTTTAATATTTTAAATTTTTTTTTAATTTTTAAACCTCAACTCCAAAACCCCCACCCCATAACTCTAAACCCTAAATTTAGATTAGTTAACCCAAAGGTATAAATATATATTTACATCATTTAATAAAGTCTATTTTGGTCATTTTTCTCATTAAGAGATAGTATAACCATTTGGTATTAAGCCTCTATTCGTGAGCATTGTTGCTATGCATGTAAACAATTTTGTGGTGTGAAATTATCATATATCTGGGCATCTTGCATTGCATCTGAACCAATAGATAATATATATCAAGCAGTGCACATGTTAATTGTTAATGTTTATGAAATTATTAATTGTTAGTCTTTAAAAATTGTTAATTATTAGTCTTTAAGAAATTGTTAATCGTTGGTCTTTAAGAAACTCTCTCTCTCTCTCTCTCTCTCTAGTAAACGGAAGCTTCTCGATCGTAATCTGGTCTCAAGCTTAATTACGTGAAATATATGAATACTGTTATAATAATCAATGAGCACCAGGTAGGAAGCCACTGTTATAGGATAATACATGGAAGAAGTGAAATGATTAACACATTTCAAACAAAAATAATAAGAGATATTTTTGGATAGTGAGCACTCTACGTGAGTCCTGACTTTGCATCAGGTTCACATGCATCGTGGTAGAATGATACCCGCATTAACTTTCTTGTGATTTATTTAGTAATATCATTAAATAATACTTTGAATTTTCTAAAAATACTTTTTTCAAAAATGTAGATCATTTCGGAACGTAGGAAGTATAAGATTAGGCATTCGCACCAAAACATTTGGTTTTAAGGAAATTAGGTTATTGTTGAGTCAAAACCGGGCATCTTGATATCAATAACCAAGATTGCTATAAATCAGCAACTAAACTCACCAATATCTAAAGCGGCGGAAACGTTGAGATAACAAATCCACATATGATGTGCAAATTTAGAAACTAGTAGAATAAACACTGTTATCTCTTCCCATAAAGGAAAAAAAAACAATTCTTATCCAAACAAGAGTTATGCAAAAAAAAATTCTTTGAGAACATTTTGACGAAATGGAAGATTTCCACAAAACACACTTTCATAAAGATGAAATTTTGAGAGTTTACTCGTAATAACTTTCATCGAAAACTAATGGAAACAGTTTCGAAAATTAGGTGAGAATATATGAAACCATCAACGGAGAATGGAAGACATGATACTAACGAAAATAGTGGCCTCTTCGGCTCTCTCTCTCTCTCTCTCTCTCTCTCTCTCTCTCTCTCTCTCTCTCTCTCTCTCTCTCTCTCTCTCTCTCTCTCTCTCTCTCTCCTCATCTCATTCTCTCTCCTCTCTCTTAATCCCTCATCGCTAACTCCTCACTCACTCTTCCTCTTCGCCCATATCTCATCACCCATTCCTCATTGCCCATATCTCTACGCCTATTACCCATCGCCCATTACTCTTCTCGTCATGTCCTCGTTAGAATCTTGTATGTAACGCTCTTCGTTTTATCGAAATCGTGGTTGCTATTGAGATTTTACAAAGAAACGAGAAACACTTTGTTTTTTCGTAAAGGTTAGCATATGTTGAATTGTAAACAATTAACTTAAACACCAATATGTTTTTGACAAAATTAAAGTATTCTTATCACTTCATATACCAATGGCACAAAAAATCACAATTTGGAGCGAGTGGGCAATTTTTCCGAGAAAGGTGTAAAAACACGTAAGTAGTAAAACGGTATGTAACGGCCTGAAACACGATACAGCCCGCTTATGACTTAAAATGTAAGGAAGCTCAATTTCAGTGACGGTTTACTTAAAAGAAGAATAAAGAAGAAAACATGATAATATAAAATTTCTGGAAACGCCATCTCGAATCTCGGTAGGTAAAGAAAATTTGGAAAAATGGAAGATATGAATCTACAAGAAAAAGGCAACACGGTCGACTACGAGAGAATATATTAACAATAACTTGAAAATTCAAGCAAAGGATCCACAAAAGAAAGTGCTTAGAAACTCATGTTATCTTTAAAGGACGTAGTATTTAGGTGGTTAGACTAGCTAGACATTTTTTTCCATTATTCTATTGTTCCTCCCAGTTAACGGATTTCACTACAGTTACCTTGGTGTAATTTTGTCTTGAATTATTCTTGTTATAATCAATAACATGCCTCTTTGCAACTTTACATCTTTTACATTCTTTATCTTTTTCGTGTTTGTGTGGTTACGCAGAGAATCCAAACCCGTAAAGAAAGTTACACTTTTTTCCATTATAAATTTTGACAGTGTGAATTTCGATTTCCAAATTTTTTGTCTTAAAATATAGATTTAGACCAGGTGTCTCCCCTCCCAAAAAGGGAGAAGTGGGTACTCCAACATTTAAAAAACGATCCACTTTTGAACGCTTGCTATTTTATAAAAAAAATCTGACAATAAGAAAAAACATCTCGAGTTAAAACTTCTAGCCAACCCTTGCCTCGCGAAACACTCTAATCACGTGTAGAAACACCAAGTGATAACTACAGAAACGACTTTCATATAATCCGAAAAAACAGAAAACATACGATAAAGTCTTCATAACAAAAAACTAGGTCTTAACAACCAAACAGTTAACGGAAAACATGAACTTCTCTGCAATCGACCAAGTTCTAGATTCTTCACAGAGTATTTCAATTCCGAAACGTTTCGCTGAAAACACATCAAACTAAAGAACTCTCGTAAGAAAGCTTCTGGAGCTGTCCCAAAATATTTCTTTAAAAGTTTTTTCACGCAAAAATCTCGGAAGGACAACTCCTGACAACTCCTCATCGTGAAGGAATAACTTTTTCCAAGGGAAAAATCCACGAGACCTCTCTGTCCAACATCCTCGATCATGGACCGAAAGACTTAAGATCAGATTCCAAACATACCTTGGCCGCGAGATTGAAACACGATCTTTGTGCCAACACAAAAAATTGTCTAAACACATTCTCATAACGTTATTGTTACTCGAAAGAAAACATATTAATTTCTCTAAAAAGTGAGACATCACTTAGTTTTTGAAATTAACTTCTAAAGGTAAATGATTTCCTCGATGGAATTTCTATCTTGGCAATACTCCGAACAGTCTCCCAGACTATCACTTTATCAAAAATACACCTTAACGATGGTTCAACCCCAAACAATAAGCACTTGAAACATATCGTGTCGTTTATTTATGATCAGAACAAACAAACTCTAACGTCCTAAACAGACTTAGCCATCTCCCCCCCCCCCCCCTATAGAGCTATGCTCTCAAACATCTGAAACAAGGATAATAGGGCGATATAAAATAAATCCAAAATTTTTGTTCGTATCTTCCAAGATTTATCTTGGTGAGGTGCTCGGTTCCACGATCGAAGTAAGTCATTTAAGCTGAGAACGTATCACAAAATTCAATGTTGGCGACATAATCAGGTCGAAACCATAGCAGGTGGATTTAAGTCAAAATAGTCATCAAAATGCCTAAACCAAAAGTAAACCTAGGTCTTGCCCCAAAACCAGAGCACTAATCTCAAAAATCTCTAGGCATAGTATCAAGATGCCAATACGAGATTCTAAAAATTGTCTCTTCATTAGTATTTGGGCGTTTATGAGGTTATGCGAACGAAAGGCATTCATATACTCTCATCTTATGCAACACCAAGTACCACGATCTGCAAGCGTCAGAATTGAGATGACAACTTGCACTCTTACTCTCTACGTATAGATGTACTATGCACAAAACACAATGTGATTTTATTGAAACAAAAAAAACAATTTTAAAACAGCCCAAAAATGGCCAAGGATTCAAAGCCGCAAAGGCTAGTCCGAAACATAAACAAAACACAGCCTCTCTAAGACAGAACAAACACAAACATTTAAGACAAAGATCTAGCGCCTCTACGCAAGGCTACGGTTGCAGTCATCATCGGAAGATGGGACCCCAGCTTCACTCATAACAAATTCAGGGTTCGGATTCGCGCATGTCCCGCTTCCCTCAACCGTGTCTTGTGGCATCATCCTCCCAGAAATATGTTCCTCATAGCTAACAGAGAAGGGAAAAAGGATGCAATCAGACTTCAAACCAGCGAAGATCAAGTCAAAATCTCCCTCGACCGTAGCTAACTCTTATTTATGGTTAGACAACCTGACCAGTTAGACTCAAGATATGGAAGATCACCTTGCCACAGCATCTAAATCTTGTCAATGCCCCCTTTAACATGGCAAGATCGACATCCCTTCTATGGATCCTCGTCAGATCATCCATCAAATTTGAAATCTTCATCAAGTGAGATTGAAATTCTGTGCACATGGCACTCTTCATTGGAGCCATCACTACAAGAAAACAACCTTATTACGAGGGCTAGTTTCCTAGCTATTTCGTCGTAAGGGGCAGATTACGACGAAATAACTACGAATCATGATTCATTGTAAAACGCTCGTCGTAATACCCGATTCGTTGTAATTTTGTTATAAAGTTTACAACGAACCAATTTCGTCGTAAACGAGTAGGCCCCATTTTGTCGTAATTACCTACTAAACTGGACTCGTAAACTCCTTGTAAAACTTCCTAGTAAAACACTCCCTAAAACCTTGTACATTTTACAACGAATTCACATGTCCTGACATGTTAAGTCGTCGTAATGTATTACGAGGAATAAACAAGGAATTCGATGTAAAGTACTTGTAAAATTTACGAGGACTTTACAAGTACCTACTTGTAAATTCCTTATAAATTTTACAAGGATTTTAAATGAAAATTTTAATAAAACAATATATATTAAAAAAATTATAAATTAAAATTATTTTAAAACATTCAAAATTAAATTATTTTGAATATAAAAACTGAATATATATAAGTTATAAAGTAATAGTTAAATTTATAATACAATATCAAAATATTTAAAATAAAATAAAAAACTAAAGTTGGACATTGTCGAAGTAGTTGTTGGAGGCCCCGTTCCCTTCCGTAGCGTCTCGAGGCTTGCCTACATGAGGCGCTTATCCGCTGAGATTCTGACGTCTCTCCTCCAACGCTCTCTGTAGAACAGGGTTTCCAACCGCCATAACATCGAGAAGATCCTCCAGAGATTGCAAACAAAACTGTTGGTCGTCCACCTGAGCCTTCAACCGAGCATTCTCCTCATCCCGGCTCGACGAGTAAAACGAAGTCGCCTTTGGAACATCATTGACGGATCCTATTCCCATTGTCCGCCCTTTCTTCTGTGGAGCGACCTTATAAAACAAATATTTATAAAATTAGAAATGAAATATACTTTACTTTAAATTATAAAATTAAAAATATTTAATTTTTCTAAAATTTACCTCTTCGAAGATCTTGTCCACCTCAGGTGTAGACAATTTCACGGGTTGTCCATCATTAGACTGCTGGGTTAGCTGTGTCTCGCGCTCTTCAACCCGAGCAGCCACGTCTTGAAAGAGCTTCTCCAACCGTGGATCTACAAAAGCCCTGCTCGCTTTTTGGTGAGTGATCTTGAATAGATCACTCAAAGATGGCATCACTCCGGTCTTCTTAGCCTACAAAGGCATATAAAATGTAAGTTTAAAATTTTTATATAAGATAATATAAATTAAGAAAAATTAAAAATAAACCTAAAATTAATAAAACTTACAACTCGTAGAGGAACTCCAGCGTGGGGTTTTGCCCAGTTGTATGAAGCATGGGCAAGTTACCATCTGCATCCTTAGTCCTACGGGAAGAAGAGCAGCTGTTGGCCTTACGGACCGAGCCCGGTAACTTCCAATAGGCGATGAGGGCATCCCATACCTCTTTCGTGAGCTCGGTGGGTTTGGCATCATAGTCGTAGTACTCCCACTTGTCCTTCCAATCTGAGACGGTGTTGCAAAGGTTGATCTTTGCTCTAGCAACAAATTCCGACTTAACCCTCTCGTTGATTGATACGGACCATTGCCACCTTTGCTGAAACAATGAAAAATAAAATGAATTAGAAAAAAATATAATTAAATGAATTTGAAAAAAATATAAAAAACTTTATTATTAAATAAGAAAATGGAAAATTGTTAGCGCAAAGCATTTGAACTACGTAGTCCTAATGTGCTCGGGAGTCATGCTCCAGTTGGGATGAGCCTCGACGAAGGAGCATTTGATTATGTCAGAAACTCTACGTCCGACACAATTATCCACACCAAACCTGAAAATAATATGAATTTATTAGATGAGTATAGCAAATATAATGTTAAAAATATTCAAATTAATAAAATTAATAACTTACCAATAAGTACCAGCTCGGGTGTCGGGGTTCAGAATCTTTAATCATGCTCGTCCAGGCTCAAAAAGAAGATCCTCCACTGTATATGTAGCGTACGATGCAGATGGAGGGACCAACAAATCGGGATGAACACCGGATCCTAATGCAACATGTGGAGCCGGTGGAGGCGCCTCATATGGAGGAGGAGGTGGAGGCATCAGGTGATGTATCTGGGGTGCATAAGGAGGAGGAGGAGCCCAAGGAACTCCCTGTGACTCTTGGACCGCCTCCGGATCTGAAGATGATGGAGCTGAACTAGATGATGTCCCGTCTCGAGATCCAAATATATCAGAATATGTGGGTCGTCTCCTACGTGCCATCTAAATTTAAAGGAAAAATAGAATTAGATAATGAAAAATATCTAATTAGTTTTAAAAAATATTTATTCAGTTTAAAAATTATATATAATATTTTTTAAAAAAATGTTGTTATTCAGTTTGAAAACAATATATAATCAGTTTTAAGAAAATTATTCCATATTTTAAAGTCATTAGTGTTTAAAAATTATTTATTCATTTTAAAAAAAATTAAGACAAATTTTCTAATCAATTTTCTAAGCAATTTCTAATAACGCTATGTTCCTTATATCTAACCACCTAAACTAACCACCTATTAACTACCTAAGCTAAAAAAAATTAAAAAAAAAACATACCTTGAGTTTAGAGAGCGAGTTGAGGTTGGGAGGAATACACGAGGCTTTCCTCGTGACTGATCCTCGAGTATATATAGAAATTTAGAGGCCTAGTAAATTCATCGTAACATTACAACGAAGTTACCACGCGTTTGTCTTCTATTACGACGAACTTACCACGAGCGTGTTTTCCATTACGACGAATCTACCACGCGCGTGTTTTGCATTACGACGAATTTAATAGGACCCATTACGACGAATTAAATAGGCCCCATTACGAAGAAACTACCAGACCCGTGTTTTTGATTACGACAAATTTAATAGGAATATATCCAAAACCCTCGTAAGCGTGAAAGGTAAAACCTTGTGTAAAATACATAGGTGATGTGGTCACATTTGCTACAGGGCCTAAGACCAAATCATGAAACCATACCGGATAGTGTGGATCATCATAATCAACCTACACAAAACTAATAGCGTTAGAATACATATATTATACTATAGTGTTTAACATATAAATTTACCTGAGTCACCATTTGATGAAGTGTTGATCTTTCCGTTTCTCCATCGCAGTTGCGGATATTCCTGGTATTGCTTCTTCTACTTGTGTAACAAACAAGCTGCAAAAAATATACACAAATATATATAAATTAAATAACTTCAAAACATTAATAGCTTTAATATTTAACTTAAAACAGTATATATTAATTACCTTTCAAACAAATGCGTCACTGCATCCTCGCATTTGAGCAGGATATAAGTGTGGGCACTATGCTTAACATCTTCACTAGACCACCAAACTTCTTTCAATTTACCACCAAACCGTCTAATCTAGCAGAAAATGTCAGGTACACCGTCAACTGCATATGTTGGGACGATCCCACCATCATCATATCTTCTAGGAACCCTCTTTCTAGTGCGGATTGATGGTGCTAAGTAGTATGATGTGAAGTGCGATGTTTTTGCAGTCAAGCTCCCAGCAACTATGGACCCTTAGACCTTTGTAAGATTTTTTACTTTTCCTTTCAAATGTTTCATGGAGCGCTCATAAGGATACATCCATCCATAATGAACAGGTCCACGAAGCAAAGCCTTGTACGGGAGGTGGACAACTAGATGTTCCCATGACGTCAAAAAATGCAGGAGGAAATATCTTCTCTAAGTTTCAGATTAAGATCAGAATATTATCATGGAGTTGTTGCATGTCGTCTTCTTTGAACGTACGTGTGCTCAAGTCCCTGAAGAATGCTCCAATGCCTATATATTACAAAAAATACCCCATATATATCATAGTTAACATATCATATATAACACATTAATTATTATGTAATAAAAATATTTTACCTGCAAGTGATTCATGTACATTTGTTGGAAGCAGCTCGGCAAAAGCGAATGGAATTAGTTGTTGCATAAACACATGACAATCATGACTCTTCATTTCTGAAAACTTTTGACCTTGTTCAACACATCTTGAGAGGTTTGAAACATAACCATCAAGAAAATTCACTTATGATGTCACCCAGTTGAACAAAGTCGTCTTTGCTTCTGATGACAATCGGAAGATGGGAACTCGAACCTTTCCATTGCTCTTGATATGCAACTCACTTCTCGAGCAAATATCAGGTAAGTCCAATATTGACTTTTTGTTGTCTTTTGTCTTCCCTTGAACATTGAGTATTGTAATCATGATGTTGTCAAAAAAATTATTCTCTATATGCATCACATCGAGGTTGTGCCGCAAAAGAAGATCCTTCCAGTAAGGCAACTCCCAAAATATACTCTTCTTGTGCCAATTGTGAGTGACTCCAAACTCATCAGGCATATTTGTAGGAATATGCCAGTTCCCTCCACGAGGAACAGTTTCCAAAGCTCCATAGTGATCAAGTTGTTGTTCAATTTGTTTTGCAGTTAAATATGGAGGAGGATTGTCTCTCGCAACTCTTTTGTACCTAAACAATGTCTTGTTTCTTCGGTATGGATGAGTAAGGGGAAGAAATCGACGATGACAATCAAACCAACATGTCTTCCTACCATGCTTAAGTTGAAAAGCATATGTCATTCCAAGACAATATGGACACAATAACCTTCCATGTGTTGTCCATCCATAAAGCATCCCGTAAGCATGAAAGTCACTTATAGTCCATAGCAGAACTACTCTCATCGTAAATTTGTTTTTCAAGGAACAATCATACATCCTCACTCCTGCTGACCATAAGTCCTCCAGCTCTTGTATCAATGGTTGAAGAAAAACATCTAGGGACCGTTTTGGATGCTTTGGACCAAGGACTAATATGGTCAAGAATAGAAATTCTTGTTCCATGCACATCTCCGGTGGGAAGTTGTACAGCATAAGAATGACTGGCCACAAAGAATATTGTCTCCCTGACATTCCAAATAGACTAAATCCTTTTGTGCATAACCCAAGATAGACATTCTGAATATTTCTAGCGAAATCTGGGTGTACCGTGTTGAAATGTTTTCACGCTCTTGCATCTGACGGATGAGCGATCTCGCCATCCCTTTGGGCATGTTCAACATGCCATCTCATCGCTCCAGCAGTCCTCTCAGATTGATATAACCTTTTCAACCTATCTATAATTGGTAGGTACCACATCCTTTGGTACGATACTCTATTCCTCCCACGTTTTTGTGGTTTGAATCGTGGTTTATTGCAGAAACGACACTCTTCTAACTTCTCATCATCCCTCCAGTAGATCATGCAATTGTCGATGCAAACATCTATCATCTCTGAAGGCAACCCAAGACTATAAACCAATTTCTGAATCTCATAATAAAATTCAGCAGACACATTGTCTTTTGGCAAATACTCTTTAAACAATTCGGCCCATGCATCCATGCAATTCTCAGGTAAATTATGATTTGTTTTAATATTCATCATCCTAGCTGCTAGAGATAATTTAGAGATACCTTCTCTACAACCAGGGTAGATTGGTTGATTTGCAGCAGCTAACATCTCATAAAACCTTTTTGCATCTAAGTTTGGTTCTTCAACACTTTCACTTTCAGCAACTATTGTTGTAGTGGTTTCAGGTAAAAATGCATCAGTAATCATATCATGAACCCTATCATGATCTACCATTTGTTCCTTCTTATGGTAACTATATTCATTATGCAAATGATATGGTTCTTGCCTATTACCAGCATCATGAAAGTTACTATTACTACTACTAGCTTCATTTCCACCATAACCTTCTCCATGTTGAAACCAAATATAGTAATGTGGTGTAAAGCCTTTGTTTAATAAATGCTTCGATACAGTTTCACTACGAGCGAATTTTGAATTCTTGCACTTTTGACAAGGACAGAACATCTTACAACTTTCTTACGTGATCGGTGTACAGCCTGCCTGGTACATGAATGTCTCTAGCCCCCTGAGAAATACATCGGTCACTCTACCGTCAACATCCTTGTGCGTATACATCCAACTCCGTAACTCGTAAATATTTCTACCTTCTGACATTTTTTTTGATTCTTTTCTTTTTTCTTTTGTGTGATATTTTATGGAGAGAATGAACATATATATAGGAAATTTTCGAATTTGGTAGGTGAAGATATAACAACGAGTTTACAAGGAAAATATTAACTAGGCTATTACAAGTACCCCACAATGATTTTACAGCGACTTTACTTATCCAAAGCACATTATAAACATGTTTTCACCAACCATATATTTCGTCGTAATGTCCTTGTAGTATTACAAGGACATTACGACGAATGAGAAAATTTGTCGTAATGTCCTTGTAATATTACGAGGAATAGTTTTCGTCATAATATTACAAGGACATTACGACGAATATATAGTTCGTCCTAATGTCCTTGTAATGCACTAGTACCTTTACGACGAAGTATTTTTCTCGTAAAATTTCGTTGTTAAGTCCTTGTTTTCTTGTAGTGCTTGATTTCCTTGAATCCGCGGCCCGCCGAGCTTCCCTTGCCATGGATTTTCTTCTCTGTTCAATGCACCTCTGACTCTTTTGAGTTTCTTGCCTTCTTCTCCCAAAGAAAAAGACTCGAAGCTCGGACAAGGTTCCTCCCGAGCTTACCGGTCCAATATTACGACAGCAACCTCTTGGAGGAATGCTTGCCCTCAATCTCTCCAAGTATCGCTTCAAAAAGTGAAAACTTCTCATTTGACTTGGAAAGTTCCTTCTTGACCCGTTCAATCTTGCAAACGCATCCGTTCATCACCTCATTAACCAATGACATGAACGGGATAAAAACGTAAAACAAGTTAATGGCAGCTAAACATGCGAAGGCAAAATTTGAGATGGTTTCTAGACATTCCTTAGCATGATTCCCCATCATTGAAACATATGAAGACGCTGCCAAAGAGGATGACTCCACCCAAGCTCTCTTAATGCTCATCTTCTTCCTGGCCGCCTGAGAACCATCGTTTGGTCTCTTGTCGGTTTTCTTTGCAGAACTAGCAATGGGTAATCCACAAACGAGCTCTTTTTTTATGGGAGGAGCAGGTACAGGCTCTGGATCTTTGGCGGTCTCCGTGATAGGAATCAGAGAGTTGATAACCCCCGAAGGCTGAATGATCATCTAATGAACCGCTGGAATGTCTGCAACAGTCCCGACAACAGGGGTAGTGTGAGGAAGCAACCCGAGTGCCGGCTCGACTGAACGATCTGATTTGCCACTGGAACAGCCGTGTTAGAAGAACTCACATGCATAGCGACTTCCCTCTCTCTATCGAGGCGTAACAGCTCATCACATGATGAAGTCATCTTATCTTGGAAGTGAGAATGATGGGGAGAAAAGTAGAGAGAAATCAGAGAGCAAGAGATAATTGTGGAAAGAATGAAAGAAGAGGGGTCCATATTATAGGAGATGAAGGATTTTCCGCGATAAAATAATCAACAGAAAAAAACTCTCGGAGAAAGAAAGAGTTGGGGGTTAACTGTAGGGGTCAAAATCGGTCATCTCGAGATCGATGGCCAAGATTGCGATAAATCAAAAATTAAACTCACCAAAATCTAAAGAGATGGAAATGTTGCAATAACAAATCCACATATGTCGTGTCATTTTAACAACTTATAATAAACTCTGTATATCTCTTCCCGAAAAGAAACTCGGCAATTCCTATCCAAACAAGATCCTGAAAAAAATTATTTCAGAAATTTTTACGAGATGGAAGAGTTCATGAAACAAACTTCCGTAAAAATAAAATTCTGAGAGTTTACTCGAAAAAATTTCATAGAAAACTCATCGATACAGTTTCGGAAATTAGGTGAGAATATACAAAACCATCAACAGAGAACTGAAGACACGAGACTAGAGAATATTGTGGCCTCATCAGCTCTCTCTCTCTCCTCCTCATCGCCATTCTCTCTCCTCTCTTTTCCTTCCTCATCCCTTACAATTGTCTCCTCATCACCACTCTCTTCTCTCTCTTCCTTCCTCATCACCTGTATCGGATCGCCCATTCCTCATCACCCGTTCCTCTTCTCGTCACTTCTCGTTCGGATCTTGTCCGAAACGCTCTTCGTTTCATCGCAGTCTGTGTTGTCATTGAGATTTTATGAAGAAAACAATAAACACTTTGTTTCTCATAAAGTTTAGGCAAACATCGAATCGGAAATGGTTAACTTAAGCACCAATATGTTTTTGAAAAAACAAATTTATTCTTATTACTTGATGGATCAATGACACAAAAACCACAACTTGGAGCTAGTTGACGATTTTTTTCGAAAAAGTCGTAAAAACGCGAAAGTCGTAAAACGATTTGAAATACCTAAAACACGATTGAGCCCGCTTATGACTTAAACTCTAAGGAAGCCCAATTTCAATGACAGTTTACTTGTAGAACAGTAAGGAAGACATGATAATGTAAGACTTCCCAAAAAGATGAGCTCGAATCTCAGCGGATAAGGAAAAATCGGGAAAACTGAAGATATGAATCTACAAGAAAAAGGTGACATGACCAAATTCAAGGGACTATATAAACAAGACCTTGGACATTCAAGCAAAGGATCTAGAGACGAAAGTGCTGAGAAACACCTTTTAACTTTAGAGAGCGTAAGATTTAGGTGGTAACATATTTTCTATTGTTCCTCACTATTAACAGGTTTCCTTACGGTCTCTCCGGTGTAATTTCGTCTAAATATAATCTTGTCATAATATATATAAAACGTCGATGTGCAACTTTACATTTTTTTTACTGTCTTTTTGTGTTCGTGTGGTTACGTAGAAAATCAGAACCAAAAAAAAAAGTTACGCTTTCTTCCATTATAAATTTCGAGAGTGAGAATTTTGGTTGCTATAGTTGTTGGTCCTGAAATATAGCTTTAAACATGGGGGTCTCCACTCTACAGCTGGATTAAAATAAGAGAATGAGAAATAAAAAGAAGTCTATAAAACAAGAGAAAGCATGATTCGTTTGATTCATTCCTTATAAAGAACAGAAGAAGAGGAAGAAGAAAAGAGATCCATGCAAGAAAGCAGTTTAATTACTCGTTCTACACCCTTATGTCATTTCTCACATCCAGAAAAACCTCACGTACTTAGGAGACGCTCTGATCCACCACTTTCGGTCTGCTACACCTGCAAAGGTCAACACTTGGAGGATAGAAGGTACTACTACTATTGTGCTACTTGTAATTTGGAATTTCATAAAAGTTGCCTCTTGTTTCCTCCCCAAATCAGACATCCTTTTCACTTATCCCACCCTCTCACCCTCACCGAAGGCCATTTTGTTAAATGCAAATTTTGTCTGAAAACTCCTCAATTAGAAGTGGAAAACGCATACTATCATTGTTCTACCTGTAATTTCAGCATACACAAAAGATGCACATCGGATCGACCACCTCTTAGAATAGAAAACCTTAAAAGCCATGACTACCCTCTGACCCTATTTCCTAGAAAAATCCATTTGCCTTGTGAAGCTTGTGGATTCTCTCTTGACGTTCCCTCCTTTGATCATGTTTACTCTTGTCTTTCTTGTAACTACATGGTCCACAAAACATGTATTGACTTACCCCGTGTCATTAAGATTACCCGTCACCCACACCGTCTCTCTTTCATTTCTTCTATTGTACCTTATCGTGAGCTATCCTGTGGAGTTTGCCGCAAAACCGTCGACCTCAACTACGGGTCATACTCTTGCAACAAGGGATGTCACTACGCCGTCCATTCCAAGTGTGCAACAAGACAAGAAGTGTGGGATGGGAAAGATCTTGAAGGAGTTCCTGAAGAAGAAGAAGAAGAAATACTTGAACCCTTCTCTTGGATTGATGAAGAGACGATACAACATTTCAGTCATCATCATCACCATCTAAAGATTCATAGGAACGGTAACAGCCATGAATACAAGTTTTGCCAAGCCTGCACACTTCCCATCACAGTTTCAGATCGTGTCTATAGTTGTACCAAATGCGAGTTTGTCCTCCATGAAACATGTGCATCCCTTCCTCGCAAAATGCCTCATCCTGTACACAAACATCCACTCACCCTCTTCCATCCATTCTCTTCTAATCCTCACAAGCTAGAAAGTCAGTACTACAAAGACGGTTACTTCACGTGTGATGGTTGTTTTCGATATTGTTGTGGCTTCATGTACAAATGCAGCGAAAACGACTGTGACTTTCAACTAGACGCAAGATGCGCTTCGCTTCCTGATCCTTCAATCCGTAAATTCCATGGACGTGATCACCATCTCTTCTTCAACTTCACCAGGGGTGAATGCATGGGTTACGAGTCTAACCAATGCTTCTCTGATACGTACCTAGAATGTATCAAATACCAATCATTTTTGTGTCTTCATTGCGCTACTTTGCCTTCCGTGGCTCACTACAAGCATGACAAGCATCCACTTACTCTTTGCTACGGAGAAAAAAAGACAACAGATCTCAATTCTTGGTGCGAGATCTGTGAAAGTAGATTAGATGCAACCAAGTGGTTCTACACATGTAACTCGTGCAGTGTCACTCTTCACGTTACATGTTTATTGGGAAAGGACCTCCACTACATGAAGCCGAACCGTATCACCACCACATCTGGCGAAAATGGTGAGATTGGGTGTAACAATGGCAACTCTAGACCAGTGTGCAAAAGTTGTAGACGTCGTTGCATGTATACTTTGGTATACAAGAGTAAAAATGAAAATTTCTGTAGTTGGTCTTGTTACTCCCGTCAAAGGGACCCGCATTGTTAAGAATTAAAACCTTCTCTATGTATTTTCTGGTTTTTTTAATGCATCAATAATTCAATACCAATTCATGTTGTATGAGTGTGGATCTAGAAGTTCTGAGGTTTTGAGATGAACAAGGAACTAAGTGTGTAATCAAAGTATGATCATTAATAAATATTTTGAAATAGGCCAGAGGAAAACATAGATTGTTTTCTTTTTAAGAAAACCTGAGTCAATTGATAATGGAAGTGGAACATTATAGAGAAAAGAAAATAAAAACTCTCAAACAAGAAAAAAAGGTTATAGTAAAGTTTCCCTCAAAAAGTGAAAAAAAAAAATCGATTGCATGTGGTGAGTACTAGACAGAGACGAATCCAAAAAGGCTCCAAACCAAAGAGGCTATCACATCGATCTTGAGCAGCTGATTGTTGTGGTAATGTTTTGGAGAAGACGGAAAACCAAATCGATATAAACGATATAAATAAATCAATGTTAAGGAAATATACGATTCAAAACACGAGATAAAAACGATATGAAAACGTTTAGAAATATGGATCATGGATTCGAGACGAATCTCTTTCCTTAACTCTTAATATTCGCTCCGTAGTGAGACAGACTTGTACGAATTAGAGTCCAGGATACAACCATGATAGACGATTCACGTTTCACCCGTGAACGTCCCTAGCGAACTAATAAATCTACGAACACTCTCTAAAACTTACGTTGGTGATTTGCTGGTTTTCGTTCAGAAAAACGTTAAGGAATGAAATGAGAAAGAGACGAGTCTTAAAAGAGGAGAAGACGAGCCACTTCCGTAACTGATGCAGCGAGTGCGCACGTTAGCGGAAATCTCGCGAGTATCACGGAGTTGAGGCGTTATTTCATCTTATCGTCACAAAGAGAAACTGCGTGTTGTTTTTATTTTTTAAAACGAACTACATGTCATTTAAAATAAAAATGCATGGTGTTTTTGGGCAAAAAATGTTGAGCTTAATTGGGCCCAAAAAGAACATCTTGTAGTGGCCATGGGGCCACATTTACCCAAGCCCAAGCCCAAGCCCAAGCCCAAGCCCACGCCCACGCCCACGCCGAGCCGGCCGGCTGGCGGCGACAGCGCGCGCGTGGGGTGCCTCCTCTCTATGAGCTGTTTACACTATGCTATCAAGGAGTCATATATATACAACTCAAAATCCTCTTTTATAACCACTATGGGACAAAACTCAACTTGTGAGTTTCATGTGTTCAAGATCACAACTTCATCACATCATTTCTCATCCAATTTAAATCTTTTTTTGACTTTTCAATATATCAGATTGTAGTACTCGTTACAAGCTTTACAATGATCTATTAACATGATCAAGACGACCACCGGTTTGGCCGGAAAAGCCACTGGAAAAGTCGAAAAAATCACTGTGTCAAAAAACTGTTTCCAACAATCCCCCACATGAATAGAAATGACGCTAAACATATGCAGACTAAATGCAGACTCGATAGACTCTAGTTAATATACTTATTTTAATCATGATTAGACTAGACAGACTTATCGAGAGTGTTTGCAAAAAATTCACTGTGTTTGAGTTGGTGACATTTTTAAGCCTTGAACCACTCATAGTTAATATCTGTCGAGTTTACTTTACCAGAAGGTGAACATGATGTCTTGAACCAACCGGTGTTTTATGTAAACCAAGACAACTGTATAACGCAGCTTCATTTTCTCGTAGAACTTAGTTCTCTATTGTGTTCATTGTGGCCCTGAACTATTCTTGGTTTTCATGAGTGAACTTAGAGAATATAGCCTTGCATTCATTCTCCTAGAAACGACCTCATTTCACACTCATTAGGTGACTGACCATGAAAAGTATTGAGTAATACTTTGCTTTAGAAGCTATGAAATCATTAAAAGTCTATTCTTATCCTTCTCACATTAGCACTTTTATGATCTTAGGAGTTGGGTAGAGATCATAGTCTCAAATTTCTTTTGGTAGATTTTGTTTGATTTTGTTTTCCCTTTGAACCTACGTCTTGGGATCTCCAGTCATGATAGGTAGGGTTGCAATCAAGCATCTTCATTTGTTATAGGCCTTAAACCCATTCCTTTTGATGATTTAGCAACAATATCTCGTGGCAAACCTTTAGTGAATGGATCTGCTAGGTTGTCAGCCGATTTGATATAATCTATTGTGATTACACCATTTGAGATAAGTTGTCTAATGGTTTTATGTCGTCTTCTAATATGATGAGATTTACCGTTGTAGAGATTATTTTGAGCCCGAGCTATAGCTGATTGACTATCGCAATGTATTCGTATAGCTGGCACAGGTTTCTCCCACATAGGAATATCTTCCAAAACATTTCTAAGCTTCAGCTTCTTCTGCTGCTTTGTCTAAGGCTATAAACTCAGATTCCATGGTGGATCTGGCTAACACTGTTTGTTTGGTAGATTTCCATGATCTTGCTGTCCCTCCTAGTGTAAAGACCTATCCACTTGTGGATTTTGAGTTTTTAGAATCTGATATCCAGTTAGCATCACTGTATCCTTCTAAAACTGCTGGTTCTTTACCATAGTGAAGCCCAAAATCTTTGGTGTAGCGCAAGTAATTAAGTACTCTCGTTATACCTTTCCAGTGTGTATGACATGGATTACTTGTATATCGACTAAGTATGTTTACTGCATGTGCTAGATCTGGTCTAGTACAATTGGTCAAGTACATGAGACTTCCAATCACTCGTGCATACTCGTTTTGTGAAACCGCTTCACCTGAATTCTTTGTCAAGTGAATTTGGGGATCTAACGGAGTTTTTTCCGTACTGTTAGAGTAGTTTTTAAATCTCTCTATTATTGTTTGAGCATAATGAGACTGGGTTAAGATAATTTCATTTGAATTTCTTGTAATTTTAACCCCTAGAATTACATCTGCTAATCCCATATCTTTTATTTTAAATTTCCCTTTGAGCATGTTTTTTGTGTGATTGATAATATCTTTATTGCTTCCAATAATGAGCATATCATCTACATATAGACATAGCAAAACATACGCATTTTTGGTAGTTTTGTAGTATATGCATTTATCACATTCGTTAATTTTGAAACCATTTGACATCATTACATTGTCAAATTTTTCGTGCCATTGTTTAGGAGCTTGTTTGAGCCCATAAAGTGACTTTACAAGTCGGCATACTTTGTTTTCCTGTCCAGGAATAACAAAACCCTCAGGTTATTTCATGTAAATTTCCTCTTCTAAGTCACCATTTAAAAATGCGGTTTTTACATCCATTTGATGGATTTCCAGGTCTCTTAAAGCTGCGATTGTTATCATTAGTCTTATTGAGGTTATTCTCGTTACTGGAGAATATGTGTCAAAATAGTCAAGTCTTTCTTTCTATCGGAATCCTTGAACTACAAGTCTAGCTTTGTGTAAACCAGGTGTTCCATCAGGGTTTAGCTTTCGTTTCATTATCCATCTATTCCCTAATGCTTTGCAGCCTCGTGGTAAATCTGTTATGTACAATGTATAATTTTGCATGATATAATCAAATTCACTTTTGACGACTTCGTTCCAAAACGGAGCGTCTGGTGAGGACATGGCTTCTGCCAAAGTTTTTGGATCATTTTGTACTAAAAATGCCATTAAGAAATCTTCACCAAAAGATTTTTCCTTTCGAGCTCTTTTGCTCCTTCTAGGTTCATCTTTTTCATTTTTTGAAATATCATTAACAAAATTGTTGACATTTGATCCAGTTTCTGAAACATTGTGCTCGTCTCTTTCTTCTCGAGTTCGTTTTGAACCTTGTTTTTTCTTGCAAGGAAAAATATTTTCGAAGAATGATGCATTTTTTTATTCCATTACTGTATTTTCATGAATATCTGATATTTCAAATTTATGTACCAGAAACCGATATGCACTACTATTATTTGCATATCAGATGAAAATGCAATCCACTGTTTTAGGTCCAATAGTGACCTTCTTTGGTGACGGTACCGCAACTTTTGCTAAGCACCCCCACACTTTGAGGTATTTATACGAAGGTAAATTAGCTTTCCATAGTTCATATTGAGTTTTACCAGTTACTTTGTGTGGAATTTTGTTGAGGATATAATTAGTGGTAAGCAACGCTTCCCCCCCACATGTTCTGGGGTAACCCAGATTCCTGCAGCATTGCATTCATCATCTCTTTTAGAGTTTAATTTTTGCGTTCAGCAACTCCATTAGATTCTGGTGAATAAGGAGCTGTAGTTTGATGAATTATTCCATGTTCTTTACAAAATGCATTAAATGGACCATCATACTCGCCTCCTTTGTCGCTTATAACTATTTTAATAGTTGTTTTAAGCTGGTTTTCAACCTCGAGTTTAAATTCTTTGAATTTTTCTAAAGTTTCATCTTTGCTATGTAATAAATATAAATAACAATATTTTGTGCAGTCGTCTATGAAGGTCACAAAGTACTTTTTCCCACCTCTAGTTTGTATGTATTTTAAGTCACATAAATCTGTGTGAATTAAATCTAGAGGTTTGTTAGTTCTTTCAACACGAGGTGAGGGCGTTTTTGTGAGCTTAGCCTGTACGCATACTTCACATTTTTGTTTACTTGTTTTGTATTTTGGAATTAAGTTTTGATTCATTAATCTTTGTATCGATTTGTAGTTTACATGGCCTAATATTTCATGCCATATATTAAAAGACTTAACCAAATAAGCAACTGGCTCTTTCTTATTCATTGAAACTTTTGGAGCTACAATTTTCGGAAGGACTGTCATTACATTCATCTTGACCAGTCCATCCTTAACATACATCCCATTCTTCCTAATCACGAGCTTGTCCGCCTCAAGAGTTATGGCGAATCCATTCTTGCTGAGCAAGGTTCCTGAGACGAGGTTCTTCCTCATGTCAGGCACATGCTTCACATTCTGCAGAGTGACTTCACGTCCAGATGTCATCTTCAGAACCACCTTGCCGCGGCCTTCAATCTTGGAGACTGAAGTGTTCCCCATGAACAGCTTCTCCTGAGTCTTGCTTTTCTGGTAGGTGCTAAACATCGCCCTATCAGTGCAAATGTGGGTGGTGGCACCAGTGTCATACCACCATTCTTTAGGGTTGTTGCTTTCAACCATATTGACTTTAGTCACCACTGCAACGAGATCTTCTTCAGTGAGATTCGCCTGACACGCAGTAGTCATGTGACCAACTTTGTGGCAGTAGTGACATTTTCCCTTGAATTTCTCCACATTTGCCTTGATCTCAATGCCTTTCTTCTTGAAGTTTAGACCAGAAGCCTTCAAATTTGCAGCTGTTTTGAAAGGTTTTGCAGGAGATCGGGCAATTTCCTTTCCTTTACCTTTCATTTCAGCCACGTTGACACTATGCTCTTCAGCTTGGAGCAGCTTGTCATCATTTCGGTTCCTGGCTTCCATCTGAAGCCTCTGAATGAGATCTTCGAGTCCCATCTTCTTCTTTTTATGTTTAAGGTAGTTCTTGAATTCTGCATAGGTTGGAGGAAGCTTTTGGATGAAGCTGAGAGTTGTGAATGTCTCACAGATGGACATTCCTTCAGCAGCAATTTCATGGAAAATGAGCTGAAACGCTTCCACCTGATCCATGATGGGTTTTGAATCCACCATTTTGAAGTCATGGAATTTTGCAACCACATACTTCTGACATCCAGCGTCCTCACCTCTGTACTTCTTGTCCAGTGATCTCCATAGTTCTTTTGACGTGGGAATCTCACAGTAGACTTGGTACAATGGGTCAATAAGGCGACCCAAAATGTATCCTTTGCAGATGTAGTCAGACTGCAACCAACTATCAACACTTGCAAGAGTGTACACATCATTAATCCCGTAAGGGACAAGGGGCTTGTCCTCCTGGGTGAGTTTGTCCAGCTTCATTGTTGTCAGGAAGAACATCATCTTCTTTTGCCACGTTTTGAAGCCTTTGCCATCAAACTTTTCTGGCATTAATCCTTGAGTGAACAAGCTTGGTATAGTTGGAGGAGTTGGAACTACAACCGGAGCACTTATGGTTCCTTGAATAGGACCCGTTTGATAGAGACCAGCACCGAACAAGCTATGGCGTGTGGTTTCATCAGCAACATTTCCCACTGGAAGAGTATGAGTCATTGTTGCATCGGTTGTTGTTGTTGTTGTTGCATCAACAGTTGTCATGGTTGCATCACTTTGAGCAGCGTTGAGTGGAGTCTGCGTATCAATGGTGGTGTCAATGGGGTGTTTTTGTGATCCGTCATTTTTCTGTTGAGAAAACATGAAAGCGGATTAGACTCCAATCAACAAATAACATATTATTTCAAATAAATAATAGTTTAAAATTGATTGTCATTTTTGATGTTTTTATTAGATCGCTTAAAGCGTTACAAACCACCAAATCATATCGATATAAGTCTGAGAAACGTTTTGCAAACTCGCTGAAAAGCGTTCGCATAAATCGTTTGTGTAGACTTGTAGATTGTTTCACAAACGTGCTTTAGAAAGCTATTGTGGAAACAAATAGTTTTTATAACCTTTTTTTTTATGATTCATGTAACAAAAACATTTCGCAATAGAGCTACAGAGCAAAACGCAAACCATTTTCAGATAATCAAGAAACATTTCGCGGAAGTGCCGTAAAGCAAACCGCAAACACCATTTCAACATAAAAATAACCTTTTTATAAATCCTTGAAATCATTTTATAAAAATGTATTAAGATCAATCCGATTAAAGCTTATATGTAATAGAAGTGATTAAGAGTTAAGACTGTAGAAGCTGGAAAACCGAATCGATATAAACGATATAAATAAATCGATGTTAAGAAAATATACGATTCAAAAGACGAGATAAAAACGTTTAGAAATATAGGCCATGGAGTCGAGATGAATCTCTTTCCTTAACTCTTAATATTCACTCCGTAGTGAGACGGACTTGTACGAATTAGATTCCAGGATACAACCATGATAGAAGATTCACGCTTCACCCGTGAACGTCCCTAACGAACTAATAAATCTACGAACACTCTCTAAAACTTACGCTGGAGATTTGCTGGTTTTCGTTCAGAAAAAAGTTAAGGAATGAAATGAGAAAGAGACGAGTTTTAAAAGAGGAGAAGACGAGCCACTTTCCGTAACTGATGTAGCGAGTGCGCACGTTAGCGAAAATCTCACGAGTATCATAGAGTTGAGGCGTTATTTCATTTTATCGTCACAAAGAGAAACTGCGTGTTGTTTTTATTTTTTTAAAACGAACTACACGTCGTTTAAAATAAAAATGCATGGTGTTTTTGGGCAAAAAACGTTGAGCTTAATTGAGCCCAAAAAAACATCTTGTAGCGGCCCTGAGGCCACATTTACCCAAGCCCAAGCCCAAGCCCACTCCGAGCCGAGCCGGCCGGCAGCGGTGGCGCGCGTGGGGTGCCTCCTCTCTTTGAACTGTTTACACTATGCTATTAAGGAGTCATATATATACAACTCAAAATCCTCTTTTCTAACCAATGTGGGACAAAACTCAACTTGTGAGTTTCATGTGTTCAAAATCACAACTTCATCACATCATTTCTCCTTCAATTTAAATCTGTTTTTGACGTTTCAATATATCAGATTGTAGTACTCGTGACAAGCTTTACAATGATCTATTAACAAGATCAAGACGACCACCGGTTTAGCCGGAAAAGCCACTGGAAAAGTCGAAAAAATCATTGTGTCAAAAAACTGTTTCCAACATGTTTCATGTACCGTGATCGGAAGAAGGTATTAAGAACGAATGTTCAAACGGGGTCAATAATATATAAAATATATTAAATTAAAGAATTACAAAAAAATATAACATAAATTTAGCTTATTTTATCATTAATCTTAGAAAACATTTTATAGCAATGAAACAAATTAATTTAAATAATTTATTACTAAATTATTACATTTATAGTCCTCAGCAGCTTGCATATAAATTACTAGATGTTTTGTGAAATTGGGAGCTTAATAATTTTTCAAAAATTTGTAAATAAGTGTATTAACTATTCAAAAACAATTCGAATAAATTATTATCATGAATTTGAAATATTTAATAATTAATTAAAATATTAATTTTTATATATGATAAAGTTTTTTATATTTTAATAAAATATTTTTAATACATTCATATATACATAAAACTATATACATGAATTTATATTTATTTTTAAAATATTATGATGTAAAATATTTTCGGATAATATGACATAGAATGTTTTTATATAATGATGATTATCAAATTAATGAAATTTTTTTACTACAGTAATTATATATTAAGAAATCCAATCTAACTATTTATTAAGGGAAATAAAGACTTTAAACGTTATAAATTTTACTATGAAACTATACTTCACAAATAATATTATAAATATTTTTGAATTATTTGCCAAAAATTTTTAAAAATTATCACAATGAGTGATTTTGATTTTCCTAAGAAATATATCTCAAAAGATAGATGATCTTATGTCATATTTATATAAATATATATATATAAATAGATCCGGTTTAATATTACTAAACCATATATAATATAAACATATATATAATACTATTAAAGTAAATATAATATAAATTTAACTATGATAATATTTTAATTATTCTCAAGATAATGATAAATTATCAATTAAATCACTAAAATTATTTATTAAAATTACTAATTGAGAATAAAATATGGCTAAACCAAAAAATTATGGAGAGTATAACAAATAAGAAAAAATCCTAAAATCATGGAGAATATGAAAAAAATAAGCAGATTCACTTCTCAAATAATTGGATAGATTGTCTCACCTGATTTTTATTTAGCATGCTTATTTTTAAAGTTAATTTTTTTTTTACTTAACCAATCGAAGATAAGATCAATTGAAAGTGTTTTAATATATTTTAAAAAATAAAACTAAACTATACCCTAAATTATATAATAAAAGGAATAAATATACAATTATAACTTTAGTTATATATGAGAATTAAACATTAAAGAAAGACTTGACCCAAAAAAAACATTAAGGAAAGAATCAGCTACAAAAATCATCCTTTTAATTTTTTTTTAAGTTATACATGACTTTTATCTTTAGCAATAAGCCCATTTAAAGTGGTCTGATTTACAGTTAAAGAAAAGTGGCCTTATTTACTCATATGGATTTGGTAAAGAAAATGATGCATGTGGATTTAGTTTACTTTTAAAATGTTAGTAACTGTTTCTTTTAACTGAAGTAACGTGGACTTAGATTTTATAAATGTCAATAAAAAAAATTTGGCTGGGGTCAAGTACTACAAGCTCTCGGAAACTAGTGTAGATATTTAAATCTATAGGGTCAGCTGACCCCCTAGCTCTCACATGCCTATACTTCTGATCATCCCAGAGTCGGTTCTTGGTAAAGTCAAATAAAACATTCACCTATGAACCCCATCTCCCCAAAATTTTAGAAAAAAAATTACACATACATAAACTCCCAAACTGATAAAATTAAATAAAATTTTTACTAACTTTTACTAAATCCTCTATAGCCCACAAATCTCAGAGCCGATGATGAAGAATTGATTATGTGAAAGGATGATTATCATTGATAATATTGGCTATGTTTATATACAGAGGAATCAAATATACAGGGAAGGGAAGACAATATGTGACGACATAATTACAGATTAAATGATTAACTTTCTATATCTTATCACGCCCCAACAAGATTGACGGTCCAGAGGAGAGACAGATCTTGTATGCCAGAGTGTCGAAGCGAACTCGGGAGAGTGACTTAGTGAGAGCATCTGCAAGTTGATCAGCTGAATGAATATGGGAGACTTTCATCTTTCCAGTTTGAATGTAGCCTCTAACGAAATGGTACTCCAGTGCAATGTGTTTCATGCGAGAGTGAAACACCGGATTAGCAGCTAAGTAGTTGGCGCCAATATTGTCGCAGTAGATAGTTCGTGTGGATGGTACTTTGATGGCTAACTCGGCGAGCAAGGAAAGAGTCCAAGAGACTTATGTTGTTGTGTTTGCTAGGGTCTCATATTTAGCTTCCGTAGAGGAACGTGCAACGCCAGTTTGCTTCTTTGGCGACGGGATGTTGACCAAGATACACAATGTACGCCCCTGTGGATGTATAATCGTCTTTGTTTCCTGCCCAATCCGCATCGGTGAAGGCATGGAGAATGGGAGTGTTGTTGCTGCGTAGAAAAAATCCATGATCATGTGTTCCCGAGAGATAACGCAATATGCGTTTGACTGCTGTCCAGTGATCAGTTGTTGGTCTATGCATGAACTGCGATAAGCTGTTGACAGAAAAAAAGATATTGGGGCGAGTTAAAGATAGATATTAAAGACTACCGACTACAGCCATGTATTCTTGTGGATTGTCTATAGATGTTCCACTTTCAAGAGTGAGTGGTGTCGTTGGACACATTGACGTTGAAACTGTTTTGTCATTCGTCATCTATGTGCGATGGCGCAAATCTACGATATATCCACGTTGAGGTTAAATATAAGCCAGCAGAGTTACGTGTAACTTCAATTCCCAAAATATATGTGATATCACCCTATTCCTTAGGTGAAAAGCGATGAGAGAGAGAGAGAAGCGATAAACTGGGTTATGTATGTGTTGTTGTTGCCCGTGGTGATGATATCGTCTACATAGATAAGCACGTAGAGTAGAATTTTGTCTTTGTTGAAGATGAAAGGCAAAACATCAGCTAAGGAGTTTGTAAACCTGGAATGAAGCAGAAACATACGAAGCTCATTTTACCAAACACGCGGTGTTTGTCTGAGACTGTAAATTGCATTCCAAAGCTTACAAACTGCAGTAAGATTGTATTTGTCCTAAAAACCAACTAGTTGGGTCATATACACCTCGTCATGCAGTTTCCCTTGAAGAAACACAGTGGTAACATCGAGTTATTTGAAGGACCAGTTGCAGGATACAGCAGTGCTAAGGATTATACGAATTGTGGCAGGCTTGACTATTGTGATGAATTTATCGTTGTACTCTATGCCAGGCCGTTGATTGTAGCCTTTAGCAACAAGTTTAGGTTTATACCGGTCTATGGATCCATCATCATTGTGTTTAATTGTAAATACCTACTTGCAACCAACAACATTTGAAATATTAGAACAATTAACAAGATCCCACATATGGTTTCGTAGCTGAGATTTAATTTCATCTATCATGACTTGACGCCAATAAGGATTTTTGAGAACTTCAGCTACATATGTTAGGATTTTTTTCGGGTGGAGGAGGCTGTTAAGCCGTTTGGAGATTGAGTTTCTGAATTGGTTTTGATTGTCAAGTGGTTCGACGCGATGCAGTTTGTGGCGGTTGATCAGACGGAGGAGCAGCCATTGAAGGTTGCATATTGGGTTCTGGAACCATAGGGGCTATTCCTGGTGGATTTTATTAGTAGTTGGAGATGAATAGTGAGGTGAAGAAGTTGTTGAGGCTGATGGTGGCGTGTCGGTTGAAGCAGCTGGAGGTACTGGTTGTGGTTGTGTAACCACTATGCAACAGTTGATGCGCCAACTCCAATTGGTAGAAGAGGGACAAGAGAAAAAGTAGCAACTGGGTTATCAGACTCCTCATAGTCAGTGTTAGCAAATTTAGTTTGTTGTGTTGTAAAGGAAAACATTGAATCATGAAAAATTACATGTCTAGAAGTATATATCCGTGAGGTTGTATGATCTAAATAAAACTATGCACTTTGAGCAATAGAGTATCTTAGAAAAATACAAGGTGATGATTTTGCGTCTAAATTATCTGATGCATATGGTCTGATCCACGTAAAGCATAAGCATCCAAAGATCCTAAGTTTCTCATAGTTAAGAGCTTGAACATGTAAAGTTTGAAAAGGAGTTTCAAGATGCAGTGACTGCGACAGCATGATTGATGAGATACATTGTCGTCCCTAAAGCAAATGGCCAGTACTCTTGCGGCATTGAAGCATGGGACAATAGGCTTATGCATATTTATACTATATGTTTATGTTTGCGTTCTGTAATCCTATTATGCTCAGGCGTATGAGGCGGAGTGGTCATATGTTAAACCACCTGGTGTATCTAGTATAATGATCAACAAATATGACATAGTATTTGATGATGATGTCCAAACATTTTAGAAAACTATATCAAGTGCATGTTTCGATGGCAAAGTAGAGTTAGAGAAATGCAACTTATGCATCTTATTAATAGAATACATGGCTGTGAAAGAAAAACATTTGAAGAAATCGACAAAGCAAAATGTGAAACAACATTTTGAAGAATAAAAAGCAGGATGACCCAAACCTGAGTGTCAATCCTTCATAGTAGTTTTAACAGCATAAGAAAATGAAATAGAAGGTGGTTTCGAAGTAGATAGTTTTGGCCACTCATAAGTGCCATATTTAGGTTTACTTTTCATACGAATATTCTTCGTTTGTAAGTCTCTTACCTGGAAATAAGTAAGTGTAAAAGGGATATAAACACCAGTAGTTTTACATAGTTGAAACACTGATATCAAATGCTTATCGAGTGATGGAACACGTAAGACATGATTAAGAAAAAAAGTTTAATGTAAGAGGGTAGAGAAGAAAAAACAGTATGCGATATCTGGAGGCTCGATCCATCACCAAGCAATGTCGATTCAAAAAAAAACACATCCATGCCACTGTATGGATGATGCATAGAGAGATTTCCAAGGTCATACATTATGTGTGCGAGTGATTTACTGCGTTGATACACACACACCAATTAACCTATTGTGTAAAAAATTCCACGATCGAATGGCATGTAATTGTAACACTTTAGGATCAAATCCACAATGAACTAGAGATCTATAATACTATGAATACATAAACTTCCATAATCTAAGAAAATAAAAGAGATGATTTGTAACAAGCTAAGTTCCTAGAAATATAAACAAGGTGGTCTCAAATCCAATCAAGAAATAAGTGCATGAACTAAACTTTCAATCAAATATTAAGGATGGATCCATGGGCAAAGATATTCGATATAAGGTGATCAAAGTTCAGTCTAGGATGTTCAAAAAAAAACAATCAACAAGTCTATAGGTCTAGATCTCATTCAAATAGATTAATCCACTGTCGTGACAATAATCCATATGCTAATCATGCATTAAGCATCTGTCGTTGGCCTAATACAATCAAGCATGCATAAATCACAAGTCAACTAACCATTTAACATCTCTAACATCAATTGTCACTGGTTATACATGTAAAAGATAATATTAGGTTGGTTCAAGCATTTCATCGAACACCTTCCGGCCCTGAAAATACTTAAGCTATAAATCAACTTGATCAGGGCTAATCTAGCATTAATAACACCTAATAAGCATAGAACAATATTAATCAAGCAAAAGACATCCTAAATATCCATTTAATCACCCTAATCTACCTAACCCATGAATCACAAGGTGACTACTCACTAATCTTTGTGAGAAACCTTAAACCCATATGAGATTCAAGGCTAATCATGTTAATGAACAAGAAAAACACAATAAAAGATGAAGTACTTCCTTAAATGATCAAAATGTTCAAGCTTTTACAAGTTTAAACAAAGATCTGAGAGAAAATGAGATACATTAAAGTTTTGGGGGTCTAAAGCTATATATAGGAGTCCTAAAAACGAGTCGGATCAACCCAGCAAACCCGATTTGACCCATAAAAACTTGGGTCTTTTTGTCTGTAACGACCTGCTGAAATCGCTACGGCTTTGTTGCTAAGACACTTAGAATATTTCATCTCATCAGGATTTGTAGTGACCTCCATATGTCGCTACGTTGGGTCACACAAACTGTCATAGAGACCTCTCTTGGTCGCTACGCATGTCGCTACGGCTCATGAAAAATCCTCCTAGCGACCTCTACAAGTCGCTATGAGCAGGTCGCTACAACACTTAGGCTAGAAAATTGACTTTTGACTCAAACTTCACTTTTTTTGCCTTAAAATGTCTCAAATGCCTTCAAAATTACCAATAAGCATCTACAACACCTGATATAGACAAATGTAATGCAATGCAACCTAAATATGCCTAAATGATATCCTAGATGCCCAAAATGCATCAAAAGAGATGAACAAAACCGTGCAAATATGTAAGATATCAACTTCCCCAAACTTATCATTCACTTGTCCACAAGTAAACTTGTAAGAACAAGGTGAGGAAGAGGTGTGAAGGTTGGAGCTCATTACCAAATGATAGTCTTCAAAGCCATAAATGTGATATCCTTCAAAAACAGACTAAATAACAAAAGCATGGCATCCTATCCACTCTAACTTCTCTAGGCATATCACAACTCCTTGATCTGTTACACTCATTCTCAAGACTCCACAAACAAGCCAAGCAACCAAATCTCACATTCATTAAACAGTGATCACAAGTGCACTCTTGAAAATGGCAATTGGTCCTAATATTTTGGCTTGGTGAGAAAAAGGCTTGAAGCTATGGTGAAGTAAGAAGGTTATCAAGTTCATTCATGGTAGTTTACTCTCAAGAACAAGTATCTTGATATTATGCATAATATATCTAAGAAACATAACCACACATGCATACAATGTTCAATCATCATTGTTATACCCATTTCTTAGACACAAAATAATTTCTACCATTGATTCCCAATGTCAAACTCTCTTTCACTTATCCAAAGACTCCAAAAACACTCTCACTTTTAGAACTCTTTGTTTCTTTTGAGGGATTATTTCACTAATTTTCTTAGCCTTAGCTCACATTTTTTCTTCTTCTTTTTCCCCACTCTTTTGAATCCTTTTTTTCTTCTCTTAGGGATTTTCTTTATTTTGACACTCCTTGAGCTAATCTTTTCTTTTTCTTTGATCCCTAATATCTTATCTTTTCTTTGGACTTTTGAGTTCGCTCTTTTCACTCACTTTTCTCTCAACCCTTCAAGATCAAACACTGAATACTCCATATCCATCATGTTAGCTAGATAATTATGAGATCCTAAAACTAGCAAGTAATGAGGACCAACTATTTTTGTTCCCAATACCCTCAACATTATGCACATATCAAGCTTTCAGAAGAGACCTCACTCAACAAATTAATAATGTCTTGAAAGGAAGGTAGGGTTAAGGGTGTGGAGAACCATCCAAAAGAAAGGTGGCCACTTGAATTGCCAAAGATTAGTGGAAAGGGATAAGATAAACCCAACTGTGTGTGAGATAACCATGATCAAGTACAACAAGAGTACATAACCAAGATAGACCAGGTTCATTAACTCAAGTAAGATTGGAGTTGGTTTCAAGGACAAACAAACTTCATCAATCAAATAAGTTTCAAGAGGAGTTTTCAAGGCTCGAAGTTTACAAGTTATCAAAAAGATGTTGCAGCTACTTATTATGATTGAGAAGGGTATCACATTGAGTTCTTTGCATAAGTTCTTTACAAGGTTTACTCCCAATTCATGAATGCCATCTATATTCTTCTAGACTAGATCATAAAAATGCAAAAGATGCAACTAGATGCTTCTTTTTGTTGTTTTCAATTTTTTTTAATTTTTTGGGTTTTTTTCTATGCAAATAAGTATGTACAATGCAATGCAATGCATAGGATTCATGACAAGTAAACAAAACAAAATACAACGTGAGATAGTACACTCTCCCCCCAAACTTACTTCACACAGTCCCTTGTGTCATAGTAAATCTGAAAGAGAGATCAAAAGACGAATAAAAGATGAAAGAACTAAGTATTTACAAAGGTAGAGATGCACTTACATGGAGTTAGCTTGATGAGAGAGGGGAATGAGGGGGGAATGTTTGTTGTGACTTTAGCAATTTTGACATGACCTCTTTGAAAGATTTAGAACTCATCCAAACTTGTCTCTAAGCTTATTCAAACACACTAAAGCAAGATAAAAGATAAATAGAAATATATACAAAGGATAAACATGAGAATGCCTCCCAAGCACCCTTTTTTAAGTCTCTAGCTTGACTTGGTGTCCTCGCTAGTCATAAGTATCGAAAGGTTGAGCCAATGCACCATTGGTTCTTCCCTGCAAGAACAAGAAACAAAGTGCACAAAGAAGCACACTACTGTCCATAGAAAATAGACATATTTTTCATCAAATGGCTTCACTATATATATAGATGAATTCTGAAATGCTTCTTGAGGTTCATATGGTCATGAGAATTAAATGCATTTGGCGGAAACACAAAGTCAACTACATGCTCAAACGAGGTTTTAACAAAGTAGTCAACTCTATCTCCATCAATCAAATAAAACATAATGTTATTATTCTCATAAATGTTTTTGATATAGGGGATTTCTATCTCAGGCAAGAGCCTATCCATATCAATTTCATCCCCTAAATCAGCTAGTTCAAGAAGAGTTCTAGGTTCATGAAGCATCAAAAAGTCAGATTAGAGATCAATTGAAGCAGAAAGATGGTGCTTATCAAAACAAACTTCAAGATGATCTCTAGCCAACTTTTCTACTATCAAGTCATCCAGTTTTCTAATTTCACATATCAGATCAAGAGATTCAATGATGAGCACATGAAAATTCAAATCAAAGGCAATATCTTCAACACAAGGCAAACAACTATCCTCACAATCATGAAGTTCAAAAGTGCGTATACCTTCTACTTGGATTGGTGAAACCCAATAAAATACCTCTTTGAGCTGATGAGAAATACTTATCTCAAGGCATGTGAGCTCTCTTCCTTCTAGCGTTGCCTGATGTTGCATAAGATTTAACCTAAGCATCGCTTCCATGTCACTCCTTGTCAACATTGGGTTCTCTTTTCAAAGCTTATCTACCTTCACGCTCTGTTCTGGTGTGAGTACATTTTCATAAAACGCTGGCTCCACATATGGCTCATCATCTTTAACGTGATCTTTAAATGTATCTTCCTCTTTTTGTGGCCAATAAAAGTAGTTTGCAGCCATTACTATAAAGAATAAAAGGTTAGTAGCTATACAAAAGAAAACGAAGCATAAGAAAACAAAGCTTAACCTCAATAAAGTTTGAAATCATAATGATAAATCCACTTAGTTCTCCGGCAATAGCGCCAAATTGATTTATTGTGTTTACACACACACACCAATTAACCTATTTTGTAAACAATGTCACAATCTAATGACACGTGATTGTAATACTTTAGGATCGAATCCACAAGGAAATTGTGATCTATAACACTAGGAATACACAAACTTCCCCAATCTAAGAAAATTAGAGAGATGATTTGTAACAAGCTAATATCCTAGAAATATAAACAAGGTGATCTTAAATCCAATCAAAAAATAAGTGAATGAACTAAACTTTCAATCAAATATTAAGGATCGATCCTGCAGGTGCACGCAAATGTCGACTTGAACAACTTAGAAATGCATAAACCGTACAAAGGTGGTGATGAGGTCGCAATTTCAGATGGATCGGGATTACAAATCACACATAGTGGTTCAACTACTATCCCTACACCATCAAAATTGTTACCTCTTAAAGATATACTCTGTGTACCCTCTGTAGATAAGAACTTGATATCAGTCAATCTACTTTGCAATTCTAATCCAGTATCTGTGGAATTTTTTCCCACCTCTTTTTTTAGATGAAGGGTCTCAGCACGGGGTTCCAGTTGCTTCAAGGCCGAACGAAAGGTGAATGGTATGAGTGTCCTATGTCTACGTTAACCTCTCCTGCTGCCTATGATACCTATCAAGACTCAAAGGCCACCCTTACCCAATTGCATCAACACCTAGGACACCCCTCTCAAGCTATTCTTAAAAAAAATTGTTTCTAAGTTTTCTTTGCCATATTTTTTGAATTCAAATCCTACTTCTCCTTGCAATGATTGTCTTCTCAATAAAACTCATAAGCTTCCCTTTCAAACAAGTACAAGGATAGAGGTATAGAGATACCTCAAAATGAATCGAAGACAGTGGCCTCCTCGTCGTGCTCGTCCTCGCTTCCCCCATCGTTGTTGTCACTCTCTTCTATGTCCTCTTGGTTGCCTATTGCAAAGCCTCCATCGTCTTTGTCATAAGTGTCCAGAGAGGGAGATTTTGAACGCCCCCTTCCATGACGAGGCTGGCGATGATGTTCTGGGGCAGAGGTCTCAGCAATGATGAAGTCTTCTGCTTTACAGCCTCCTATCCCTGCTCTAACCAGAACATCGGTGACTCTTTTCATAAACCTTTCTGAGGATGCAGCATTCTTTTTTACTGACTTCTTCAGCGCTTTGTATTTGGCGGACAGCTTTTGAATGGTTCTATCCTGGATCTTGTTCCACCCCTCAAGCTTCCCAATGTACTCGTGGGCATCATTCAAAGGACCCTTCGAAAGGGCTTCAGTATGGGGCGTGAAGTAGTAGTGAGAAGGGTCATAGAGTGCGTGCTCCTCCTCGTGGATCTCAGGTACATCTCGTGAAGTGGATTCTGAGATAGTGCTATAGTAGCAGTGGCAGCAGCAGATGAAGATGGACCGGCAGTTGATCGTCTCGCTGTTCTCCTACAATTAGGGATGGTGTCAAGTGGACCATGTGGTCCAAGCTGAAGATCTGGAGGGATGTTGAATCAGATTTTGTGTTTGCTACGTACCATGAGAACCCGCGAGTTTGGTAGAAGAAGCTCTTTGTGCTTAAAGTCGATGTAGAAGGAATAGACATGCTGGCCTTGAAACATCCCTGAAAGAAATTTGGTCCTCTTCATGTAAGGACCATCCATGTATAAAGGTTCCTAAGGGGTCTCGCTATGAAGGGGGACTCCTGCGGTCTTGAGCAGTGGTGTAATCAGGCCACCGATGCTTAGCTAAGGTGTGGTGTCGTGGTTTCTCCATGCCCAGTCCTGGTAATATTTGAGTCTCCTCACGAAGAAGTCCACTCTCCCAAAACCTGAGAAAATATCCTCTTCATCTCTATACAGCGCATCCCTCCCAAACAATGGTATAAGAGCCATGGCAATCATCGTCAATTCATCATCCAGAACATTCCCAGATTCTCGGTGAGCAAAGAGCATGTTGCCCAAGATGCGATGAACGTATCTGACCACTGGGTTTCTGATACTGGAGTTTTTGTTCCTTTGAGGATCATGAACAAATTTTGCAATTAGAGGCCAGACCTTGTCGGGGATGTTGTAGTTTCTAGGGAGATCGCTGCGCTTATCATCCTTAAAGCCCATAACGTCGCTGATTTCCTTGTAGCTCAGCTTGTACAACTTCCCTCGGACCTTGAATTGAATCTGCCCATACCCAAACTCTAGTGGTCCATCGCTAAGGGGGGAGACTTCCAACGATGAAGAAAGTGATGTGAAGCTTCCACGAATAGAGGTTGTGCTTCCATTGTGAGGAAGGACTACAATCCCATGCTCTCCAGTATCTGAAACACGCCATCATAAAGCCCGGTTTCCTGGAGGAATATTGGGCAGGGAAATCTTGTTGGTGCCCACGCGAGATCGTTCTGGAGGTGACTGAACAACTTGGATTTTGTTAGGATGACTGATCTATCCATTTCCTTTGCTATGCCTTTCCCTTTCCCTTTTCTTTTGGGTTTCTTAGATGGTCTTGGTGGGACCTCATCTTCAGTATCAGTTGGGGCTTGAAGACCCTCTTTGATTTCCCTCTCGATCTCTTCAGCTTTCTTTCTTTCTCGCTCAACTTCTTCCTCAGTCCTCCATGACGGGATTCGGCTTCTGGTGGGTCTCGTTGATATTGTTCTCGCCATTTATTCCTGAAACGAAACATTAAGAGTAGTATGAGAACAATATCGTGAGGTTACAGAAATCACAAATAGCCGACTTAACGTATTGATTGAGGAAGCAAAGCTATTCAATACAAGCATTTCAATCTAAGGTAGGAATCAATCACTCGTCAAAGTGAGTGCAAAATTGGTTATAATGAAGCAATCTCCTAACAGTAGTCATACAACACTTAATTGTAGCTAACAAAAGCAAAAACATTCAATTCCCCCAAATTTTCAGTTTTCAAGAACATCAAGAACCCTAATTTTTAAATCTCCAATTGACACTTATCTATCATGAAATTGGTCAATCCAAAGCATCAAACAAGCTTGTAAGAACATGAGAAACCAGTTTCTAACAAAAATTCGGACATGCAACAACTTTTGAAAAGTTGGAAATTTTCTCTAAGGAAGAATTAATCCGAAATTTTCATACCGTTGCTTGAATGAATGATATGAATCAAGATATGGAAGTATCAGGTAATTCCAGATGATAGCAAGTTGAATCAAGGAGTTTGATGAAGGATTGAGGAAGTTGGGGTTTTGTGTTCTTGATGGGATTTGATTTTCGTTTTGGCGTAGTAGGGGTGAGAGAGAGAGATCCGAAGGGATAAGGAAGATGGGGGAGGTTGGTTCGGGTGAAAGTCGGGTTTGGTTCACTTGGAACAGACCGGTTTCGAAAGGAAAGAGACTTACCTGAGCCCTCGTAGCGACCTGTCTTGGTCGCTGCGTCATCCGCAGAAACACGTGGACTCGTAGCGACCTCACTTGGTCGCTATGCTTGGTCGCTAGGCTTCTCGCAAATTGGGTAGCGACTATATGTGGTCGCTACACAAGGTCGCTATGACCCTTAGCAGAATTTCATCTTCGAATCCGTAGCGACCGGGCAATGTCGCTACGCATGGTCGCTACAGTACTCGCAGATTTCGTAGAGACCTGTTGTGGTCGCTACGCGTGATCGCTACAGGTGGTGAAGTGCTGAAAACTTGAAAGCAATTCATTTCTCCACCTGATCATCTTTCACCCCTGAAAAGACTCACTCAAAAACATAAAATAGTCTAAAAAGAAAAGTAAACTCAAAAGAACAAAAATATGTACAAAGATAGACATGGGATTTCCTCCCAAGTGAGCTTGTTTAAAGTCTCTAGCTTGACTTACTCTCTGTTGGTTAAGCAAAGTCTGGATCGGAGAGTGGAATCGAAGTTCCTTCCTCCTCACTTGAAATCCCCAAATAGAGCTTAACTTTTTGTCTGTTGACGGTGAAGTCTCTTCCATCCTTGCTCCACAAAACTATTGCTCCATAAGGTTTCACTTCTTTGATTTTGAAAGCACCTGACCATCTGGACTTGAGCTTCCCAGGAAACAGCTTTAACCGAGAATTATAGAGCAGCACCTGATCCCCAGCACTGAACTCTCTCTTAAGGATTTTCTTGTCATGAACAGCTTTAGTCTTTTCCTTGTAGATCGCTGAGCTTTCATAGGCATCAAGACGTAACTCATCAAGTTCACTCAGCTGAATCAATCTCTTATCCTGGGCTGTCTTGATGTCAAAGTTGAGAAGTTTGACTGCCCACAAGGCTTTGTATTCAAGCTCCACTGGAAGATGACAAGCTTTCCCATAGACTAGGTTGAAAGGTGTGTTTCCTATAGGAGTTTTGTAGGTTGTCCTATCAGTCCATAGTGCATCGTCAAGCTTGTTGGACCAATCTTTCCTTGTTGTCCCTATTGTCTTTTCTAGGATTGACTTGATTTCTCTGTTGGAGATTTCCACCTGTCCGCTTGTTTGAGGATGGTATGGAGTTGCCACCTTGTGTTTTACACCATTCTTTTTTAGAAGATTCTGAAACAGCTTGTTGATGAAGTGAGATCCTCCATCACTGATCACAACTCTAGGTGCTCCAAACCTTGGGAAGATAATGCTCTTGAACATATTTAGAACCACCTTAAAATCATTGGTTGGAATTGCTATAGCTTCTACCCATTTCGACATGTAGTCAACAACTACCAGGATGTAAGTGTACCCAAAGGAGGATGAGAATGGTCTCATGTAATCGATGCCCCAGACATCAAATACTTCAACTTCCAAGATAGGATTTTGAGGCATCTCATTCCTTTTAGTGATATTCCCTCTTCTCTGGCATGAATCACATCTTGAGACAAAGTTTTGTGTGTCTTTGAACATGTGTGGCCACCAAAATCCAGTTTGTAAAATCTTAGTAACAGTCTTGAAGTGGCAAAGTGACCTCCATAGGATGACCCATGACAATGTTCAAGGATCCCTTCAGCTACTACTCTTTTGAAGAGTTGATCCCTACAGAGGATATAGAGATAGGGTTCATCCCAGTAGTACCTCTTCACATCATCAAGAGTTATACTTGCATAGTAGATGACATGAGTCTTCTTATCTCTCTTCTGCCCCAAGACTGCTCCCACAGCATAATCACTAGAGTCACACATAATCTCAAAGTGAAGTTCCCAATCTGGTGGCTGAACAATGGGGGCACTGATAAGTTCACCCTTCAGCTTCTTGAAAGCTTCAAGACATTCCTCATCAAAGTTAAAGATATTTTCTTTGCATAGTAGTTTTCTCAGTGGTCTAGCTATCTTTGAGAAGTCTTTGATGAACCTCCTATAGAACCCGGCATGGCCTAGAAAGCTTCTGATATCCTTTACCGATCTTGGTGGAGCTAACAATGACATGATAATTATTATTAGTACCAAGAAAGACGTACCTTACACCAATGGGAAGGGGTTTAAGCTCCACTTTGGGTGCCTTGAGCTCGCTCCAATCATCTTGTTGAAGGTCCTATTGTAAGGCGGTTGAGGCAACAAGGTAAATAGCTTGAGGCAGCTCTTGGAAGTTGTCTACTCCATTCAATCTCTTGTGAGAATCCAACATCCTCGTGTATTCTTTGCACTCTTTGTCCTCAATAATTTAGACTTCTCTATCAACTGTTAAAGCCTGTTGAAGAGAGTCCTCAAGCGCCATATCTCTTCTAGGAACTCATCAGCTAACGCATCCATAGCCTCAATGTATAAGGCTTTTCCTTTAATGGTAGGTTTTTTCATCATCTCCTTAACATCAAAGTGAAGAGTGTTCCCCTCCCCAAGATGAAGATCAATCTTACCATCTTTACCATTAATAATAGCTCCCGCAGTAGCTAAGAATGGTCTTCCCAGAATCAGCAGGTCCCTGGGTTCTTCATCCAGCTCAAGCACCACAAAATCAGTGGGTATCTCACAGTTTCCAACCATTACCGGTAGATCTTCCAGGATGCCTATAGGGAGCCTAACAGAGCGATCAGCCAGCACTAGAGAGATTTTACACTTCTTGTAATGTGTAAATCCGAGCTTCTTTGCAATAGATAAAGGCATGACGCTGACACTTGCCCCCAAGTCACATAGACATCTTTCAAATGAAATTGGACCAATAACGCAAGGTAAAGTGAAACTTCCTGGATCTTCAAGCTTCTTTGGAACAGTCAACCTTTGAATAATGGCACTACACTCATAGTAAACACCATCATGCCTTCCATCTCCTTCTTCTTCTGAGTTATAACATCCTTCAAGAACTTGTTGTATTGAGGAATCAGCATGAAGGCATCAATAATGGACATGGTAATCTGAACCTCACTCATTTGCTTCTCAAAGAGTGCTTTGTACTTCTCCAAAATTTGTTTCTTGAATATACCCGGAAATAGAAGTTTTGGCTAATAAGGAGGGGGAAAGAATGTAGACTGTGTTGAGGAAGAAGTGGCTTTATCTTTATTCGATGCTTTCTTTTTCTCCCCAATTTTTCCTTTACCTTTAGCCTCAACAATCTTTTCCATGATATCCTCATTGGTCTTCTCATCAACAATTACAACCTCATCCTCTAGATTGATGGCTACCTCCCCACCTTGCTTCTCATCATCCTTGTGGAGAACTCTTGAAGGTAATTCTCTACCACTTCATAGCGTGATTGAGTGCATTGTCTCCTTAGGATTCTGCTTAGATTTTCTAGGTAAAGATCCAATGGGTCTCTTAGAGTTGGAGTTCATGGTAGCGAATTGATTCTCCAAAGCCTTAAACTTGTTGTTGAGTTCATTGTAGCTCCCATTAATCTTGGTGTGGATGTTCTTTAACTCATCTCCAATGGTTTTCTCATTTCTCGCTGGAGGAGTTTCTTAAACATAGATTCCACACTTGTATCTCTAGGTCAATCCTGTTGAGACATCCTTGAGCTTGAGTAGACTCATTGCCTTTGGGTGGAAAACCTGGAGAGTATGGTTGTTTGGGTGGGTAGCCATTTTGCTAGTAGTTGTTTGGGTACTAGGGCTTGTTTGGATAGGGGTTTGGGTATGGAAAGTTGGGTTCTTTCCTGTACCATTGTCCGTTAGCGCTGATAAAACATAGCTCATGTTGTCCTTCCAAACCATCAACTTCAGTAACCTCTAAAACTTTTTCTTGGCCCTTCTTGCCAACAAAGTTCACCTTTTCTTGTTTAGCTTTATCCAGAAGAAGCATGTTGAGTTTATCCTATAGAGATTTCTTGGAGTCCTCTCCACCTCCACCTCGGTTCTGCCTGTCACAGTCATCATTGTACACTGAATCACTTTGTGCCATGTTCTCAACAAGTTCCATGCCATCGTGAGGTGTTCTTCCCAAGAAGAAACCATTACTAGCGGTGTCTAACATGCTTTGATACTTAGGCACGACCCCTCTGTAGAAAGTGCTTAGGATATTCTCATTATTGAAGCCATGGTGAGGAAACTGTGTTAAGTAGCTCTTGAACCTTTCCAATGCTTCAGCAAAACTCTCAAGGTTCTTTTGTTGAAATCCAGAAATCTCATTTCTCAACTTAGCAGTTCTCGAAGAGGAGAAGAACTTGTTAAGGAAAACCCGTATGCATTCTTCTCAAGTTTCAATGGATCCCCTAGGTAGACTCTACTCCCATAAGTGCGCTTTATCTCCCAAAGAGAAGGGAAACAATCTCAGTTTGAAAGCATCTGCGGAAATACCATTGATCTTTGTTGTGCTACATAACTTGTCAAAGTTATCAAGGTGGTCTAGTGGATCTTCCAAAGCAAGACAATGGTATTTGTTAGCTTGAATCATGTTGATCAAACTTGACTTGATCTCGCAGTTGTTGTTCTCTACAGCTGGTGCTCTGATACCAGCCTTGTTCCCATGGATGTTGGGCTGGTCATATGTTTCGATCGCCCGAGCTTGGCGTGGAGGATGTTGTTGCCTAGGTTTGCAGCTCCTTGGCCTTGTGCATCTTGAGGTTATGGTCCATTGTTTTCATCTCCATTGGCACCTTCTTTATTAGGGTTATGCTTGTTGACATCCATTTCGAACTCCAACCTATCCATAGGAATCAGTTGTTCTTCTCGTCTCTTTTTTCCTAACTCTCTCTCTCTAAAGCCTTGATGTTGTCTACTCGTGGAACAAGGTCTGTTGGTCCTCTGCTCCGCAAGTTCATACACCTTTGATTCAAAGAGAAATGAAGAAAGTGTGTCAGTAAGCAAATAAAAGAAAATAAGACTTAGTCTCAAGTTATGACTAAATCTCACTGTCACAATCAATTTAGAACTGGCAACGGCGCCAAATTTGATAAATGATTTTACTCTATCCTAATCAAAGTAGTATAGATGAGTGTCAATCCAATCCTAAGTGATCATGATGCAATGAGAATACAAGTATAAGCTTAATCTAAGTTCAATCGGTTTTGATGTGTGAAACGAAGTAACAAGATAACACAGGTGTGAAAACTAAAATTATAAATCAATTGGGAAACAAAGAACCCATGGGTAGGGGTTTTGACTTTTGGTGACCAAGATCTAAGAAAGATGGTTAACATTACAATCAATCCGGTTCTACTAGTCTAGACGCACCATTAAACTAGTTATTTATCAAGATAAAAGTTCATTTTCTTTCAATCTCTAAACATCAAATGTCTTTGGTTTAGTTAAATCAAGCAATCATTAAGAACATGTCTATTAACTATCTAAACTTCCCTAACATCAATTTTCATTGGCTAAGCAAGTAAAGAGAATTATCGCTTTGCTTCAGACATTTCATCGAACACCTTTCGGGTATAAACTGTCTAAGGATCTAGATTAAAGTGATCAAGTCTAATCTAGCATTAGAGATAAACGATAATCATAGAACATGAATGACCTAACACTGAACTTTCTAATATATCACCTAATCACCCAAGATCACCCTAACCCATGAATCCTAAAGGTAACTACTCACTAGCGAACATGATGAACTCAAAAACCATAGATGAATCAGATTTAATTATATCTAATGATCCAGAATAATCAGTGAAACAAAAATAAGAATATCAAAGAGGATTCAAGATTCAATCTTCTTCACCAAAAGTAGTATATGTCTCAGATACAAACCAGATTCGCTTAAAAACTAAGTTTAAAGAGTATATATAGTAGTTTGAAAACGAATCGGGTCAACCCAACAAGTATGGGTCAACCCGTGAAAATCACAGCTTCTGTGTCCTTAGCGACCATGCTTGGTCGCTATGCAATGTCGCTACGGTGCCCGCAAGTAAGCCTAGCGACTTGGCTTGGTCGCTACATATAAGTCGCTACAACACTTGGTCATGTGGGGATGGGGACCTCATAGCGACCTAGCGTGGTCAGTACGTGAGGTCACTATGGATCCCGGGTTTCTCCTAGAGACGTCTCTTGGTCGCTACGGTGGTCGCTACAGCTCCCGGAACTTCTTCTAGCGACCTCTCCTGGTCGCTACACTTAGGTCGCTACAACACTTAGCCGGCAAAAGGTTGTTTATGCTCCAAATCTCCCTTTCTTGGCCTCAAATGACTTCAGACTCACCATCAAGAATCTCCAATACCTGATATAGACAAATGCAATGCAATGCAGCCTAAACATGTCTAAATGCTAATCTAAATGATCAAAACGTTCAATGAATAATGACTAAAACAATGCAAATATGCAAGACATCACCTATCAATGTTTTGACCCAACTACGGGACGAGTCTACACCACTAGACATGTTTGATTTAATGAAACCCAATTCCCGTATGCTACCTTCACCAAAACTTCAACCAACCTTCCACCAGAAGCTCCAGCACAACCATACCAGACACCACCCTTCACCACTGTCCCCACAACAACGCCACTCATACATTCTCCTCCTTTAGCTGCAAACACTCTACTCACGTGCTTAGACACTCCACCATCACCGCAGATGTCACATGTGTCTTCCTCTAACTTACCATCTTTGTCGTCATTTACTGGTAACAAGACTGAGACATCAGTTGCAGATCAGTCTCAACAATCTACTCCAGCACACTCACCTGTTGTATCTGAAGCCACACCGCAGCCCTCTCCTGATGTGGCTCCCTCTGTCCCAGAACCACAAATTGTACCATCTGCCCCATCTCATCCTATGACAACAAGATCCAGAAATAATATTTCAAAACCAAACACCTAGTTCAATCTTGCAGTACAGCTGCAATGTGATCCGCATTGGATCCCATCTACATGGCAACAAGCCATAAAACATGCTCACTTGTGTGCAGCAATAAACCCCGAGTTCAAATCCATGACAGAAAACTATACTTGGCATCTTGTTGTGCAGCTGAAAGGATGAATGTCATAGGCTGTTGTTGGGTATTTACAATCAAATACAAACCGGATGGCACAATTGACAAGTCCAAGGCAAGGATTGTTGCCAAAGGCTTCCATCAAAAACCAAGTGTAGATTATACAGATACATTTAGCCCGGTTATTAAATCATCAACCATCAGGATCATTTTTTGTAGAATATATGAGAATTTACTCGTAAAAACTTTCGTAGTGAACCGTGACTGGCCGGTTCGTCAGATTGACGTCAATACAGCCTTCTTGCAAGGGCATCTCAAAGATGAAGTGTTTATGTATCAACCACCTGGGTTTCAAGACCCTAACAACCCGTCAGATGTCTGTCGCCTTCGAAAAGCCCTCTATGGTCTCAAACAAGCTCCAAGAGCTTGGTATTCAGAACTGAAGAAATATCTCACCACCATTGGCTTTCAAAACTCACTCTTCGACACTTCATTATTCATCTTCAAGTACAAGGGTGATTTTGTCTACATGTTTGTCTATGTTGATGATATTTTAGTCACTGGAAGCTCTTTTTTACTCGTTGATGATATTGCCCGAAAGCTTTCTATCAAAGATATGGGCACACTTGGCTATCTCTCGGCACTGAAGCAATAAGAACACCCCGTGGATTACATCTGATGCAGCGCAAATATGTGACAGACCTACTCACCAAGTATAATATGCTCAATGCCAAGTGATATAACCTATTTATTACCAGTTTTAGGGTATATTATGTGTGTCTAGGCTATGTTTTGAGGTATTTACAGGTCCAGGTACGTTTTGGAGATTTATGGACATACTTGGAGTTATTGGAGCATTTAGAAGAGAATAATTCGTAGCTGATCATTGAAAGAGTCGAAGTACAAGATAATCGTCGATCGACGACGCAACCTTGTCATCAACTGATGGTACAAGACCAAGATCGATCGATGCTTAACACTTGACATCGATTGATGACAAATTCGCAGACAGCCAATCCCAAACCCAAGTTAGAAACAAGACACAAGAATACCCATACGAGTTTTGACCTAGATTTTAGTGTTTTATATTTATACTTTATGTATTACACAAAAAAAGTGTGCAGTGAGGGGTGCGTGTGTGCAGGGGTGCACAAGCATTCTATTATAGTTTTAGAGTTTTTAGGAGAAGATTCATAACTTCTTAGGGATACTTGTATTGGAACCCAAGTATTTTATCTATGCATTATATTTAGCAGACGAGTTCAGATTGTTGTGCCTATTGTAGTTGTTCAGAACGAGAATGGAAACTTTTGTGATCTCAACGGTCACCTGCGTAATGCAGCAAGTCAAAAGATAGACAAACGAGGGGATGTAATCCCTGATACAAAAGTAGACGCTGCAATAGCTCAACCTGAAGCTAATGCCCAAGCTGCTAAAGGCATGGAGGTTTCAAGGCCAATCATAAATCCATGGATTGAATTTATGTTTGACAAAGTACTAGAGGGACAACGGAAGATCATTGTACACTTCAATGGGAAGATAGATTTCCTATACCTCCACCTGAACAAAAAGTTCGAAGACCTCGACACCCGTTTGAAGGATCTAGAGAATCAAGTGATCCAGACATGTGAAGCCCTTAAGAGATAAGGTTAAGGAGAAGGAAGAGTCTCGACAGGAACGTCATGTCAATGCATTTATTGGCGATGATTTTGGGGTATAAGTCAAGGGAGAGAGGCTACAAGAGGTAGGATTCCGTGTAGAAAATTCTAGTTCATTCAGCAGTTCACACGGGCATCGATCAACACAAGCGACTGAAAAATCGATGGACAGTCCCTGAGAAGTTGGCAGAATCGGGACAATCTTCCATCATCGTTCGACGGAGAGATAGTCGCGTCGATCGAGGGTAAGCAGAAATAAAATAAGTTCATTTTACCAAAAGTCACGAACATGACAATTCCAGAGCAAAAGATGGGTACATCAGATCCTATGATGGTAATTAAGGCTACCGAGATTCATCCCAGGAAAAAGCAAAAGATCAATCTGAAGAAGAAAAATGACCCTGGGAAGTTTGTGGTGCCATGTCTGATCAAAAGCCATGAGTTTCCCAATGCCCTCTGCAACACATGATCGTTAGTGAGCATCATACCCAGAGCTATGGCAGAGAAGTTGAACCTGAGAGTGGATCCTTCCAGTGATTCTTTCATTTTTGTGGATTGCTCTAGAGTATATTCATGAGGTATTTATAGAGATGTCCCACTGTAAATTCAAAACTTCTTGATCCCGATAGACTTCCATGTGATGGATATCCAGATCAATTGAAACTCTTCTCTGTTACTTAGAAGAGCTTTTATGGCCACCGTAGGAGCTATCTGTGACATGAAGACAAACAGGTTGTGCCTTTCCTTGATTGATCATAGTGTTTATTATGAAACTTATAAGAATAAACTTTCCCTCACAAAATTGTGTAATGACGCAGAGATTGTAGCCACATGCTTCTATGATTATGAGTCCCATGAGGAAATAAGTAGCATCGATGAACACCCAACCCACACCATCGATCGACGGTTTTGCCACTCAACAATCGATCGACATCCAAGCCTTATTATTGATTGATACCCACCCTTCAAAACCATTCAACACCTACCACACATATCTCGACTACAACACAGCCTACCTCCGACGAAGATTATAGAGAAGAAGAAATAATTGAATACCGAGGGATTGCTACGGAAGAAGTTGGTGTTTTTCATATTTTCCATCAACTCGGGAACTCGACGTCGATCGATGGTAACAATTCACCATTGATCGATACTGGTTGTAACTTAGGGACCAAACTAGATTCAACAGCCGAACGCGAAAGGGAATACGGTTATCTACGGTAAGATGAGTTCGGCATTATGATAGATCCAGATGATCATGCACGAGCTATGGATGGCATAATTCTACATGTCACGAAAGAATATGTGGAAGATATACTTGCAATGGCTAATGGAGCTGGAAATCTTTTTCGGCCGAAAGCCTGATACTCAAGCATCGATCGACGGTCTCCATTTACCCTCGATCGACACCCACCAGGCATACCAAGGATGCTGTGAAGCTTATGAAGAATATGATTCAGATTAAAAGGAGGAAGAGCTGATTGAGTCCCGCATCATAGCACTGGAAGAAGCTGGCTGGGTAATGAATGCGAAAGTATATAATAGAGCATCGATCAACGGCATATCTTGGCCATCGTACGACATCAAACGCAACCCAGAACCAGAGCCAAGAACAGAAGATGCAGATAATGGTTATCTCAAACCAGATGAGTTTGGAATTTTCAGAGACCTAGAAGGACGTGCATGAGATCTTTATGGCAGAATTCTAAACATACCAAAGGAGGATGTGTTGATGCCCTTGCTATGGCTACTGGATCAAGAGCTCTATTTGCACAACAGCCATCGATCGATGCTCGAGTACATGCACCGATCGACATAAAGGAACAAAAGAACGTGCCAATCCACAATGATTTGTACACCCCCAAACATCAAAAATTGATCGACTCTAGAAGACATGCATCGATGGACACCATTCCAGGGGTAAACCAGTTTTGTACCTCTGATCCTTTTAGTTCATGAAATCCACGATCAGTCGATTGGATAAACCCACTACTGATAGACGGTCGCGTAGAGCATGGACAGAGAGCTTATGATGCTAATGACATAAGAATTTTCCATTAGGAAAAGAAAGATGAGTATGGCATCTACAGGGATGAGAACGGTAATGCACGAGCTACAGACGGAAGAGTTGTGAATGTGCAAGAAGAAGATATCAGGGTAGTTCTAGAAAGAGCTACTATGTTTGAGCACAGCTACATATGTTTACCTGAACATGCGACAAAGATCGCTATGGCTATGAAGAAGCAAGAAACATACATCAGGGCAGAGATTGATGATATTTTTGCGTGAGGTCTGCAAAGCTCAAGAGATGTCACTAGATGATTTCTATAAGAGGCTTGATGATGTCTATTATCCTATAGATAAGTGCCTCACCGGTTTGACTACGCGCATGGATGAGATGAAGCAAGATTTGGATATTATTCAAGGACAGCGCACGATTGGAGCAAACAGAGTGACATCATTCGACGGCAGCATCATGCCATAGATCGATGCTAAGGTCTACAGACAAGATTCGGCAGAAGAAAAACAATTAGAAGATAGATTCGATGATATTGTTTTTTTCTTAGAGCCTGATGAAGGACGATATTTCTCAGAAATTGGAGGATATATCAGAAATTACAACTGTCACATTTAGAATGCTACAGCGCAGTATTGAAAACCTGCAAAGGATAATTCATTCAGTGGAGGTTGCTAAGGAGATCATGAAGAATGAGAAAGTTAGAGGAGATGAGGCAATGAGAAGCTTCGTCAGTACATTGTTTCAGAAGAGAAAAGAAGATGTAGACATTTTTTTTTCCAAATGTTGCTCCACCTCCATTCTAAACAGACATTTCGAAACGTCAAGCTTAAGACTATAACTAAGCACTGAGTGGGAGACAACCTAGTGTTTAGTAAGTTTTTATTTAGTTTTTACTTATACTACTATTTATTTCGGGTTTTATTTTGTTTCTATAGACTATTTAAACCACCACGATCGACCCCATAGATGCACCATCGGTCGATAGAGGATCGCAACCATCGAACGTCCAAACCTGCCTACCATCGATCGACACTCTCTTAAAGATCGAGGTATCGAGTTTTCTACTTAGACTATTTACTTATGATTTAATTTTGTCCTAACCAATCTGGGGAGGATTACACTGGGGACAGTGTAATTTAAGTCTAGGGGTGGTTCACTAACGCTATTTATTTGTTTTTGAGTTTTTATATATATAAATTTTTCAAAAAGTTTTATTGAGTCAAGAAGTGGACTATGATCAAGATTTATTATTAATTAACCACACTTAAGCACCATTCATAGAAAGTTATTTGCAAACATTACTAGAGATACCAAATTGGATCATCATGCCATTATATCACACTTGCTTAGAAATTTTAAAGGAACCGATGTTGATTTCCAACACTAATCCTAACATTAATTGCTTGCCCTGGGATTTGGTATACACTGGATAAGATTCCTTCTGCAAGTCTGGAAGGTAAAAGTTTGTGTGCGTCTGATTCCCCTCTATCTCCCCTTCAGAATAAAAAAAAGTAGTCGAACAATATTTGGTGGCTACAACCATTAAAGCTTGATTCATATGGTTCTAGAAAGAGATAAAGGTCAAAAAGAAGTGAACATGATCTGGTGGCAAAAAACATTAGGACTTGATTCATGGAAATCTGTTCAAATATCTTAGTCAATTAAAAAAATGATACCCTCAAAAGAATGGAGAAATTGACTAAGAGAAGTGAGAAGAAGAGAGGAAAGGGATCAGAGAAGCCTACATGTGTGCTCAAATACTTGCAGGGGTAAGAGTCCATATGTCCTTTGATCGATACTCCCAGGTTAAAGCCTGCACTTTTATTTTATGCAAATAAATGAAATCAGTAGAGGGATGAGTCAAACTAGTATTCGCTAAGTTGTTGGTAGAATGGATTTGATTGTTATACTAGGATAGGGTATATTAAGTTTCTTTGTGATAGACTTGATAGGATGTGGTTGCAACAAAGTAGGGTGACAGTTATACTTAGACATTATGTGAGTCTCCGCTTTTCAAAAACCTCTTTCATAGGCTTTGTTTGCTTGAGGACAAGCAAAATGTTAAGTCTCGTGAAGTTGATATAGCCTATTTATTACCAGTTTTAGGTCATGTTATATGCTTTAGTTAGGGTCTATTATGTGTGTCTAGACTATGTTTTAGATTCTTTACAGGTCCAGGTACGTTTTGGAGATATATGGAGATACTTGGAGTTTTTGAAGCATTTAGAAGAGAATAGTCCGTAGCTGATCATTGAGAGAGTCCAAGTACAAGATAGTCGTCGGTCGACGACACAACCTTGTCATCGACCGATGGTACAATACCAAGATCGAATCATGTTGAACACTTGACATCGATCGATGACAAATTCGCATACAGCCAATCCCAAGCCCAAGTTAGAAACAAGACACAAAATTACCCGTGGAGGAGTTTTGACCTAGATTTTAAGGTTTTATATTTATACTTTATGTATTATACCAAAAAGGTTGGCAGCGAGGGGTGCGTGTGTGCAGGGGTGCACAAGCATTCTATTATAGTTTTAGAGTTTTTAGGAGAAGATTCATAACTCCTTAGAGAGACTTGTATTGGATCCCCAATATTTTATCTATGCATTATATTCAGATTATTATTCTTACATTAATTAGGTATGAGTAGTTATCAATTAGATTTCAGGTTGAATGATAGCAATCATGGATTAGCCCAAAAGTAGGATTGCTAGGTTAAAGTTAATATCCATCATTTGAGTTGTGCTTAATGCTTGCATTCTAAAGTAGCTAACTAGGATATCGAAAGTAAGACATAGACGACTACGAGAGTAGGTTTTGTGCCAGAATAGACTCCATTGAACTAGGTTGTTAGGCGCATGCGAGAGCTGGTCTAATTAGCTTGGTGAACATATCAAATCTCGTTCATACTTCCTTATGATTTCACCGTCGATCGACATCAGGTCGTAGCCGTTAATCGATGGTCTTTCCTTTTGCTCGCATACGAGAGTTGGAGTTAAAAGGGTCATAATAGTTAATATTTGAGTTCTAGAATATTTATATTCCCGTGCTTCATATTCCTTATAATCCATTAAGCTTGAAACCCTAGGTCTAGCACATTTACATTTGCATCTAGTTAGTTTAATAGCATATTTCCATATTGCATCTAAACTTTCTAATATGAAATATTTCCTTAAATTGATTAAATATATATATATATATATTAGGCCTTAGAAATAAGAAATCTATTTTGTGCCATTGCTATTTGTGGATTCGATCCCTAAGTACTACACATGATCTCTCTTGGCAAGAGTATTGTTTTGTGTGTTATGGTTAAGAGTTAATTTGACAGTTAATTGTTTAAGATATTTATACCCTGATAGAACAATAAACACACCGTGTCACCAAGCCTGTAGCCACACTGTTGTCCTCTTCACTGAAGCTGACAATCAATTCAGGCAAAACTCTATCTGATCCTCATAAGTACCAAAAAGTTGTTGGAAGTGTGGGGTATCTAGCTCTAACGCGACCAGACATCTCCTATGTTGTTAAAAAGCTGTCCAATTTATGCAGAGACCTACTACCGATCACTGGCAAGCGGTGAAACGCGTTCTTCGTTATCTTTCAGGAACTCTCAGCCATGGAATCTTCCTGCAAAAACAGAATAACCCGACTTTACATGCTTTCTTTAATTCTGATTGGGTTGGTGATTATGATGATTATATATCTACAAATGCGTACATCAATCACCTTGGTAATCAACCGATATCTTGGACATCCAAAAAGCCGAAGGGAGTCGCACGGTCATCCATAGAAGCCAAGTATCGCTCTGTCGCAAGCACTGCAGCTGAAACTCGTTGGGCCTGCTCTCTTCTCCGTGAACTGGATATCTCTTTCTCCACTACTTCAATGATCTATTGCAATAACATAAGTGCCACTTACTTGTGTGCAAACCCTGTGTTCTATACACGGATGAAACACATAGCCATATATTATCACTTCGTGAGAGGACATATTCAGCATGGTTGACTTCGAGTTACTTATGTATCCATGACCGATCAACTAGATGACGAACTCTCAAAACCTCTTCCACAAGCAAGATCTCAAGAACTGTGAAACAAGACTGGCGTTCTTCAACTACCGCCATCTTTAGGGGGCATGTTAAGTAAATAATAGATAGTTAAAGGATCTCTTTGTAAATACTATCCAATACGTTAACCTTACTTGTATGTATGTATGTATGTATAAATACTTCTCTTATGTGTAATAAACAAGTATTGAGACTCCTTTGATATAGTTTTGGTAATGGTTATGGAGGTTCAAATCTTTAGGCTGACAAAATGGCAACTGAGGATGAAGTTAGGAAAATATTGTTTATAATGCATCCGAAGAAGGATCCGGGTCCTAATGGCATGACAAAACTTTTATTTCAACAATCATTTGTCTAATTCCCAAAATGGCCAGACCAAGTTGTATGACGGACTGAGATCAATAAGTCTATGAAATGTTGGATATAAGATTATTTGAAAGGTATTATGTCAACGACTTAAGGTAGTACTCCCATGAAAAATATCCGAGATTCAATCAGCTTTTGTATTAGGACAATTAATTTGAAAGAACATACTAATTACTCAAGACACAAATTATTACATACTGAATGCTAAATAAGACACATAGACAACAATGTTATAAAATTACACAATATATAAAATTAAATTCTAAACAATATTTTAAAATATTCACAGTAGAAACTAAAACCAGACGCATAAAATTGAAAAAATATATGCACAAATGGACGGATAAAATTCTAGTTTCTATATTTATAAAGTAGAACTTTACTCTTTACTCATTATACCATATCATCAAGAGTTATCAACAAACTTGAAACCTAATCATAGTCTTTTAAAAATTTATAAGTGATCTAATATTCTTCATTCTCTTACAAACCAAATTATTAATAAATAATTTAATAGTCCACTATACCTTTACTAGTCAGTAATCTACTATAAATTAACAAATTTGTTGTTATATCAGCAAATAAAAATTTAGTGAAAATGTATAATATAATTTTAATTATATATTTATATATTTATAAGAGACATAACCTAGGATAGCCCTAAATTTATTTATCACAAATATAGTCTCCAAGTTTCAAAACGACCAAAATGTTTCATTAAAGAGGTAAATATACATTTATACTCCCAGAGTTAACTAATCATAAACGGTTTAGATTTAAGGGGTGGGGTTTAAAATTTTAAAAAATAAATATTACAAATTAAAATATTTTTTTAGAATAGTTTCTAAAAGCATTTTCAAATTTCAAAAAAAAATTGGAATTTTTTAATAAAAATTTCAAATAAGAAAGCATATAATTCAAAACTATAGGAAAACAAAATGTTTTTTATTTATATTTATATGTCTAGGGTATAAGAGTCTTTTGATTCTTTAAAGAAATATTTTGATCATTTTCTTACTTGAGAGTTCTTTTAATAACAAAAAAAAAATATCTATTTGAGAGATTTCCGCTATTTATAAAGTATAAAGTTACTATTTTTTTCATAATACCACATCATCAAAAATTTATATAAAAACTTGACTCCTTATCATAATTTTTTTATAACCGGATATTTTTCATTTTTTTACTATTTAGACCAAAATTATTAATAAATAATTTAATAATACAAAAAAGGTTTTATAATAAATAGTTTATTATAAAATTTATCATATCAACAAATAAAAATTTAATGAACATACATAACATAATTATAATTTACAAAATTTAAAAATAATTAGAGAAAATTTGTAAGAAAAATAAATAAAGGGGGGTTTTTAAAAACAACCTAAAAATTCAAGTCAAACCTAAAACCAACCTCTTTTTTTTTAGTTACTATTCATCATTGAATTTTCCATAATACCCCTAAGTTTTTGAATTATTTACAAATTTGCCATTATTATTTATTTATTTATTAATTTTGCAAAATACAAAAAACCAAATACACCCTAAACATTTCTTCTTAATTACAACTATGCCATCATCATCAATTTTTTTAACCACCATGAACCACCATTTTTTATCTCTTAAAGCTTTAGAATTGAATTTTCAACCACTTTTTTCTCATTCTAAACAAGCAAATCTTCATTTCCTCTCATTTTCTCTACATTTTCATCTAAAAATCTCTCTTAACCTTTATTTTCATAATCATAAACTTCATAATTTCGTGTTTTTTCACTTGTGAATCATCAAAAATGTTTCCTTTTGGTCATTATTGGAGTTTGGACGGTTGGAAAGGCTGGAAACGAGCTTCACACTGCAAAAAGGTAATTATTTTCATGGTTTAAGTCGTTTCTCAGATATGTGTCGCGATAATAGATTGTTTTAGATGTCTACGCCCTTATGTAGACATAAAATGCAGTCTATTTGTCAACGCACAGATCAGTTTTGCAATTGACTAAACAGATTTTTTTTGTAACGTAGCCTTCCTCGACAGTCTACATCTTAACATTTGACAACAAAAACAAAAAAGTATGTAGACCTACAAAGACGACTACGCAAAAGAGGTTAATTTTGCATTTGAATGAACTTTTGACTTTTCATAAGCAGACTTCAACATAAGTCTACGAAGCGTAGACTGCCGAAGAAGTTTACTTAAGGTCAGTTTTGCATTTGACCAAAATTTTGACTGCGTTGAAAATGTTAGTTTTGTGTTTGACTAAAACTTTTAAAAATTAATTATTATTTTTAATATCCGTGAAGTCTATTTTTTTATTTTGGTCAAATGCAAAACTGACTCGTCGGATTTGAGAGTAGACTTCTTGCGAAGTCTGCAAAGCTGTAGACGTTCATTTCAATCTACCCCTAAAAAGTCAAACATAGTCAATTGCAAAACTAACCTCATTCAAAATAATTAAAACATGTAGACTGTATATTTAGGGGCTGACTGGTGTAACCGCAGCGGTTGCGGCTGCGGTTGCGGGCGTTTGCGGATGCGGGTCGTTGCGGTTTTATGCGTTATTAAGAGATTTGGACGACTGGTAAAGCGGTTAAAAATTGTTGCGTTTGCGGGATACTTATGACTGGTTAGCTACCAAATGCAAAAGTGGTTAAATATAAATGAAAAATATTTATATTTTATATAATTATAAAAATATTGAAAATCATATTATTATAATAAATATAAATATTATATTTATAAAATTATATTATTAATTTTTTTAAAAAATATATATAAATATTTTTCTTTAAAGTTTTATAATATAAATTAAAATATAATATATATATATATATATATATATATATATATATATATATATATATATATTATTTTTATTATTTCAATTTTAAATTTTAATTAAATAATATTTATTTTTTATTTATATAGTTTTTTTGAAAAAATAATAATTTTTTGACCCTCCCGCAACCGCAAACGCTAGCTGGAACCAGCTTTTGAATTTTAGAGGTTTATAGCGGTTTGAAGCGATTTATGGCGTTTTGTATGATTGTTGCAAAACGCCAACAACCGCTACCAACCGCAAAAGCTGCGTTTGCGGGTGGTAGAGGGAAAACCAGTCACGCCCTTAGTCTACCTCTGAAAGTCAAATCCTGGAAAATTCTGGTCAATTGCGAAAACTAACATTTTTGAAGTTGTAGACTGAAAACGAAGTCTGCTTATATAAAATCACAACTTTTTTTCAACTATAAAAAATAACCCGTAAAATGGTCAATTGCAAAAACTAACCCAAAAAGTAGACATATTTGACCGTCTACGGATGTAAACTGAAAAGAAAGTCTACCACTTTGTAGACTGAACATGGAGTCTATTTCGAAATATACATTAAAAGTTAATTTGTGTACTATGCATTAAAGTTTTTCACAATTTTTTCGTTTGAAAGTGTGTAATAGTTAATCCTAATGGGTTTGAATGATTTGGATAGAAAAACTGTTGTAATTATGAAAGTATAATACTTTTGATTTTGCTATATTGCTAGGAAACAATTGTAGACATATTAGTAAGTCTACGTTAATTGTCACAGTGCAAACAACAAGGTCACATCCAAACTGTCCAGGTTAAACCAGTGTTGTCTTACTGCTTTGGATGTTGTCTTGTGTATTATCTCTTATGTGTTGAATTGATCAATTGTATTATTTCTTTGGATGGTGTCTTATTGCTTTTGATGTTGTCTTATGTCTTATGTATTTAACTTATCAACTGTATTGTCGCTTTGGATGTTGTCTTATTTGATGAACTTTTGTTGAAATCGTAGGTCTTAATTTTTCTATTACTTTGAGATCTAATGTTACTTTCTGCCGTGCATTAACATGTTAGTCTTCTTGAACAGAAAGTAGACTTCTTTTTAAGTCTCTTATAGAGGAAGACTAATATGTAAATCTCTAGATTGTATTGGAATTGTACTTTTGGTTGAATATGAATTAAAATCTCTGAAAGAAGAGTACTATAGTGATACAAATGATGATATTTTGATAAATAGTCGAGTACTAGACTTCTGTAAAAGAAGACTAATACTTAAGTCTGCTGCAAGCAAATTACATAAGTTTGTTACAACCATATGTCTGATACAAAAGCCTGATACAACCGTCTGTTACTCACAGTTCTTGAGCTCCTCCCTAGAGTATACAACCTCGATAGGAAATCAAGCTTATCCATTTTGTAACATGCACCAAGAAGACACAAACAAAGAATTATACAAGTGCATTCTACACGAGAAGTCTACAATTTAAAATGAAGCCTACACGAGAAGCCTATAAATTCAAACATCAGTGTACTACAAATTCAAAACATCAGTTTACATGAGAAGTCTACAAATTCAAAATATCAGTTTACAAATTCAAAATATCAGTCTACAAATTCAAAATATCAGTCTACAAATTCAAAACTTCAGTCTACAAATTCAAAACTTCATACTACACTTCAAAATGAAGTAGACACACCAGAAGCAGAGAAATGGATTAGAGAGGATGCAATGCTCGTTAGAGAAATGGATCTAAGACTGACCGACTCATATCTGAATCAAAAGAAACTAAAAGGTTAGTAAACAAGGATGAGCTTGTTAGGTTATTAGTTAAACGAGAGATAGAGATGACAGAGAGACGTACATCGGAAAGATGAAGCACAATCCTTTGCTGGCTAGGACAGAGAGATGAAGTATAAGCCATGATACTGACCGGAAGAAGAGATTTGGACGAGAAGCATCGTTCCTTAGAAGTCGTTGGCTCAGATCTGAAAAGAGAAAAAGGTAAAGGTGGTCACTTTTTATCAACAGAGAGGTAAAGCAAAGACATTTAAATTACCAGAGCGATGGAGCAGACAGAGATGAAGCGGATGGGAAACTGCATGGATCGAGTTCGCCGAAAATCTCGCCGTAAATCACCTAGAGAGAGATAAGGCGAATATTAGTTCTTTGTTTTACCTGAAAAGCTTGAGAAATCGTATTTATATACTAGGTTAAATTGTGTGTAGACTGAAAAAAAGGTCTACATATATGTAGACTTTATAATATGTCTACGAACCCCTTAACCACAAATCTCATACCGTAAATATTTCATTTGATCATCAAATTATATTGGTTAAATACGGTTAGGTTAAATTGTGTGTAGACTGAAAAAAATGTCTACATATATGTATACTTTATAATATGTCTACGAACCCCTTAACCCCAAATCTCAAACCGTAAATGTTTTATTTGATTATAAAATTATATTGGTTAAATCCGGTTAGGTAAAATTGTGTGTAGACTGAAAAAAGGTCTACATATATGTAGACTTTTTAATATGTCTACGAACCCCTTAACCACAAATCTCAAACCCTAAATGTTCCTTAAAAATGTTTAATTATATAAAAATTTAATTTTTTTTACTTCATATTATCCATTATATTAATGATTAGTTAAAAATATTACAACAATTATTTTTATACATTTTTAAAATTAAATTATTAGATAAAATTATGGTATAGACTACATAACAAGTCTACCGAATGAATAGACTTCGTACGAGGTTTACATATATGTAGACTTCTTTCTGTTACGTGTAGACTAACAAAGGATAAAAACGTAAAATACACTTCTGTTTTTTTGTTTGGTCATAAGGGTTAAATAGTACTTTTATGTTAGTTGGTTTTGCATTTGATTGAAATTGAGGTACACTTATAGGTTTAAATTGAAATTTTAGGTTTTTTTAGCAAATCCACAATATATAAATCCACTTTTTATATTTATTTTCTCACGTTTATCAAATACAAAATAAGGAAATAAAATAAAAAATGTAAAATGTCACGGATGTTTTCTCTTTTTAATCATAAATTTCAAACATATATAATTATTAAAATATGATTATAAAAAATCACAATGAATGATTAAACAAGCTTTTCAAACAAAAAAAAGTTTGGAAAATGTAGCAAACTATAACAAATAATATAATAAAATTTAATTAACATATACTATTATTTGAGCTTGTTGAAAAAAAATTCAATAAATAATAATTTAGTTAAAATACATAATATAAAATCTAATTTTAAAACTAAATAAAAAATTCATAAGAAAAAAAAAGAGAAAATCTTTTTTACAATATTGTCTTTCAGTTTCAATAAACTCATGAAAACGGAAAAGAATAGTGGATCTCACATTTACCTATTTTTGTCAGTAATAAAATAATACATAACTAAAATATATATTATAAAAAAATCAAAAATGTCAAAACATAACATATAAACAATACAAAATTAGTGAAAACACATAACATAACTTGAGTTATCTGAAATAATTTAGTCAAAAATAATAATTTGGTGAAAATATATAATATAATTTAAAATGCATCAAGTAAAATTAATAATAAAAATTCAGAAAAAACAAAAAAAAATCATAATCAATTTACAATATTGTATTTTCACGTTGCATCAAATCTATACGAGCAAAAATAAATAAAATATAAGTGAATCTAACCCCATAATTTAAAAAAAAAAACTGCATCACCAAGCTCAAGACTAGAGATATTAAAAAAAGGATGAAATGCCACTAATAAATATTAATAAACAATAAAAAGAGATTTCAAGTATTAATTTATAAAACAAAGATAATTAGATCTAGCAAATAAAGCAATTAATATTTAGAAACAACAAACAATGTAACTTTAAAATAAATAAATTTCCAAAATAATTTGGATAATTTCGTAAGAACAAAAAAATAGTATAATTTATTTATGATGTTTTTTAACGTTTCATTAAACCAAAATAAACATAAATATAAAAAAGAAGTGAATTCCATGAATTTATTCCTTTTCGTCACATATGTGGATATCATTTCACCCCTTGCACTATTTTCTCGAACAAGCGTGTGCAATATCTTGGAATTATTTTTTTCTAGAAAATACCAAGCAAGACCATTGAGTGTACAAAAATATCAACCTATATCTGTTGAATATCTAACCATTAACATCATTCCACATCATAATGACAAGGTGTCTCTAAAATGGCAACTTGAAGGCCCACTCCATCCAAATAATACAAGTCTATTTTCAGAAAACAATATATACATATGTCAACAACATTTTCTCACAACATAAGGTTTATATGAAATGGTATTCACCTATATCTGATAAGTATGTTTTGTAGGTGATAGTTGTAGATCAGTGAAGCATACTCGGGCACGCTAGATGGGAACTAAGAAAAGTGCTAGAAACGCATTAAGAAATTGTTCTGTCGTGTCAGAGTTACGAGGCTACCATGTTACTAATAACTTATAGCAATGCAAAAGCTATATTTACGTGCTATCCCACAACATCGAAAATAAAGGGGAAATTGTTTTTTTTGAGCCAAAAAAATCATAAGATTGTCCCATTAACATAAAAATGAATTTGTACCATTTTTTCCTTTAATACCCTTTCTATTTTTCTAAATAAATCAAAATAAATTATTTTGCAAACCAAAAAAAAATTGAAAAATATAAAATATTGAAGAAATAATTATACCAATGTATTGGTATTTTTTTGAGGTTTAAAAAGTTGTTAAATAAAAAATTAAATTTACGTTCTATGGATAGCAGATACCGTGTTCTACAGAGTAGAATTCAAAATCTACTTTTTGTTATGTGTCATATTTGTTTTAGAAAACGTAATCTGCTAGAAACAAAGTAATCCAAACAAATTTGGAATCTTCAATCTGCGCTTTATCTACCATTCTAAAATATGTGAAATTAACAATCTGCAGTATACCAATAATCTAATTAATCGTAGAAATTAGTTTCAAACATTGTAACTGTTTTCTACCTATATTAGAATTTAGATTCTACTGATAAGTATAAACTGTTGCGAAAATTAAGGAAAGAGTAATTATAAAAATATTTGAAAATATTATGTTTCCTTATATTTAAATACGATTTTTTTTAACAAAAAAGTAAAAAAAAATCAGTTTTTTCAATTTATCGTTTTCTTCAACCTCTCTTTCATATTTGGGTATATATTTTTTCTTTTCTTAATTAGTTAAATATTTTAAATTTTTTTATATTTTTAAAATATATAAGTAATTTTATTTTCTAAGGTTAGTATTGTAATTTTTGAAAATATTATACTAATGAGACAATTAGAAGAATGATTATATTAATGGGACAAGTTCATAGTTTTTTTGGCTCATAAAAACTATTTTCTCAGCCATATTTACGTGCTATCCCACAACATCGAAAATAAATATGGCACATGTTACCACAAACAAATGAAATGTTTGTCTTCATGATTTAAGGGAGAGGTGCAGGTTATTTTCAAAATAAGTGTGGATTATTTGTTTAAAGAAACAAAAAATGTGTTCAAAATTTAAAGAAAAAAACAATCAACCATTTTTCAAGATAAAAATTAAAGTCACCAGTTGCATAGTCCGGACGAATGCTGCAATATAGAGAAGCCCGCTAAGCAGAACCGGTCCTAGAAAATTCATTACTAGAAGCAAATTAAAAATGACCGTTTTATAGGGTTCGAACATTGGTCGGGCGAAAAAAGACGATAATTTTCAGATTTTACCACTAGAAAAAAGGAGAATTTCAAAAAACTGTGGCCGAAAATACCATTAGAATAAAACGGCTGAAAGCCACTGCTTACTTAGCTTGGCCCAAAGGCCGGCTTTGCCGCTAAGTGATAGAGGATGGCTTAAAATTAGACAATCATATTAAAATTCATTGCCTATATAAAAACAAAACATTGCCTGATGAAAACAACACTAGAACTCTATTTCGCAAGGTAATTTAGACAAGCGCAATGACTAGGACGTCCAAACCTCTAACATCTTATATGAGAAACTCTTTCAACGAAACACAAGATCATATAAAAGAAATAAACAAATACTTGGAATTTAAAATAAATTTATACCAAAAAACATAACTAAGTCATATTTTCTTTGCCAATTGCGGACAAACCCTTAGTAAAATTATATAGATAATTTCTTATATATTATTCGACAAACATCACAACATTTTAGCTATGCTACGTGTCATACTAAAATGATTCTTAGAAAATAATTTAATCTATCTAATATATTATTCTTTAAATTAATCAAAGAATTAATTATTAATGTATAAGAAAATATTATTCTTTCATTTCTTAAATAATAGTTACGCAATATCTATTACCTAATATGATTAAAATAATGTGTATAATTAATGATAACTTCATTTAATAGATAGTCATACATATTTTTTTTAAATAAAAGATAAACTTAATGATTTTGAACAATAAAAATTTGATAATATTTGTGTACTCTCTATCATTGTTTTGTAATTATATATTTTGGGAATAAATTAAAAATCACATGAACCATATAATAAAAATTAGATTTGTCTATATATGTCATATTATGAATTTTTAAAAATGACAAAATTAATAAAACTGATAAAAGTCTCACACATAAAATTTTTGTGAACAATAGTTTATTTTTATTTATAACAAGATACAAATGATCATAAAACCATATAATTAGGAAGTTTCATTTAATAAATATAAAAATTATATATATATATATATATATATATATATAATATATATATTAGTATCGTTTAAATTAAAATATATATCATATAGAAAATAGATAAATATTTAATTTTTAAAATTTGAATTGAAAAAATATTGAAACATCATATTTTAACTTAAAATTTTCAAAATGCTATAAAGTACGAAAAATATTAAAATTCCCATACTAAAATTTTTGTCATCAATGGTTTAAATTCTTTTTGTTAAAAAATAATAATAGTCATAAAATCAAATGAGTAGTAAGCCTCTTTTACTAGATAGACATATTAAAATATATTATATATCTATGTTAATATCATTTAAATTTAATTATACATCTATAAATAGATAAAAGTAGTCATTTAAATTTATTTACCATAAAATGATTGTAACAGTGATTGTTTTAATTTATTTGTTCGCGCCAAATTAGTTTTATACGTAATAGTTATTGGTTTCTCAGCTATTCAATTTATATTTGTTATTTTATAATATGTAAAGAGCGCAAATATATAATAGTATGTAAAATATTTGTATATACAATGTCCATTCCGCACAAATACGGATCTTAACCTAGTTAGGTTTTATAAATCAAAATTATATAATTTTTTCGGTTAATTTTACTATCTTACACATTTTCATATACTATTATTTTGTATTGTGACTTTTTGTTGTTTTTTTAATCATAAATCTAACAAACCTCCAACGAATTAGGTATTGCTACTCATTTGACAATCTTTTTGCCAATAGTCTTGATTGACAGTCCGGTGTCAATCATCTTCCAGTTCCAGTCTTATATTTTCTGTGTCATTCTATTTATACCAATATATGTTCTATATGTTATAAAATATTTACGATTTTATTGTACTGAGAAATCTTAAAAATGGCATAATTTTATACCCGTAGAGGGAAGATAATACTAAAATAAGATAAACTATTACATAGAGAATTATTATAAGAGGGAGAAAGGAAGGTGTTTTTTCGACGATCACAAATGATCGTTTATATAGAGGTGAAAAAGTAAGTTACTTTGTGTGCATAGTGACGGTGGGCTCCACACAATATTATTCACACTCGAATGTCAATATAAGTTGCTTATAATGTTGACTCTTATACTCTCCACGTTTATAACACTCCCCCCTTGGAGACCAGTGTCACAATCGTCTTTTGCTTAACTTCTTTGTTACCTCGTTAAAAACCTTTCAAAAAAACCCAGTGGAAAAAACCATAGTAAGGTAAAAAGAGTGCAACCACGTAAGCTCCCCCTCGAATGATTAGTCATAGATCCTTCTGATGACGCATTTCAATGTTATGGACATGTTTTCTGAATATTGAGGTTCGAAGTGATTTTGTGAAGAGGTCAACGGCATTGTCGCATGATCGAATATATCTTACTTCAATCTCTTTATTTTTTTCGAGCTCTTGAGTATAAGAGAAGAACTTTGGATGTATATGTTTCGTCCTATCCCTTTTTATATATCCTTCCTTTGTTTGAGCAACACATGCCGCATTATCTTCATATAAGATAGTTGGCTCTGTACTTTCGTCAATCCCACTACTTGTACATATGTGTTGGCTTATTAATCCTAACCATATACACTTTCTACTTGCTTCATGGAGTGCGATTATCTCAACGTGATTTGAAGATGTGGCCACGAGCATTTGTTTCAGAGAGCGCCAAGATATAGCAGTGCCTCTGATCATGAAAACGTATCATGTTTGCGACCGAGATTTATGTGGATCTGAAAGGTATCCTGCATCTGCAAAACCAATCATTTGACCCTTTGAATCTTTTGGATAAAACAAGCCTAAATCAATGGTCCCTTGGAGGTAACGAAAGACATGTTTAATCCCATTCCAATGTCTTCGTGTGGGATATGAGCTGAATCTTGCCAAAAGATTAACAACAAATGATATATCAAACCGTGTGCAGTTTGTAAGATACATCAATGCTACGATTGCACTTAGATATGGTACTTCAGGACCAAGTATCTCTTCATTTTCCGCAGATGGTCAAAATGAATCATTTTCAATGTTAAGTGACTTTAAGATCATCGGGGTGCTAAGAAGACTTGATTTATTCATGTTAAAACGTTTCAATACTCTTTTAGTATATGTGGATTGATGCACGAATATACCATTTTGAGAATGCTCAATTTGTAGGCCAAGACAATACTTTGTTTGTCAGAGATCTTTCATCTCAAATTTTCCTTTCAGATAGTCTGATGCCTTTTGTATTTTCTTCTGAGTTCCAATAATATTAAGATCATCAACATACACTGCGATTATCACAAATCCGGATGTTGTTTTCTTGATGAAGACGCATGGCATATAGGATCGTTCACGTATCCTGCTTTTGTTAAATGTTCACTGAGACGGTTATATCACATACGTCCAGACTGTTTTAACTCATATAATGATTTTTTGTAATTTTATCGCAGATAGCTCTTTAGATTTTGAGCTTAATGCTTCTGGCATTTTAAATCCATCAGGAACTTTCATGTAGATATTAGTATCTAATGATCCATATAGATATGCTGTAACAACATCAATGAGACGCATCTCGAGATTTTTATCAGCTGCTAGACTCATCAGGAATCTAAATGTGATTGCATCCATAACAGGAGAATATGTTTCCTCATAGTCAATTCCAGGTCTTTGAGAAAAAGCCTTGGGCCACAAGATGTGCTTTGTATCTCGTAACCTCATTTTTCTCATTTCTCTTTCGAACGAAAACCCATTTGTATCCAACTGGTCTCACATCTGCAGGTGTGAGTACAATATGTCCAAATACTTCTCGATTATTAAGCGAATCAAGTTCGGTTTGTATTGCATCTTTCCATTGTTTCCAATCATGTCTCTTTTGACATTCATAAATAGATTTTGGTTTTGGATCTTCGATTTCCTCATTTATTTATGTTGACACAATATATGAGAAAACATCATCGACATCATCCTTCTCATTTCTTTTCCATATCTTCATATTGTGGATATAGTTTATGGAAATCTCATGATTCATTTCTGACTCATGATGTTCCATTTTGTCAGTATTCTCATCATTTGTTCCTTCCAAAATACTTTCTGTTAATTTGGGTGTGTCATTTATCTCGACATCTTTTTGTTTTTTGGAATTTTTATTCTTAGAACCAGCAGGTCTCCCACGCTTCAGACGTGTTTTAGATTCACGTGTATCATCTGCTTTTCCTTGCTCATTTGTTATTTTGATACAAGCATGAGCATTTTCAGCTGGTATATGAGATTTAGTTACCGTCTTGGTATCCGCAAACGCATCAGGTAGCTGATTTGCTATACTCTGTAAATGCATAATTCGTCAAAATTCTAGTTCTGACTCTTTAGTAGGAGGATCAAGATATAACAATGAAGGTACACTCCATTTAATATCATTTCCTATGTTTTTGTTATCTCCCCCTAGAAATGGGAATACTTTCTCATCAAAATGACAATCGACAAAATGTGTATCGAATGATTGATGGAGAATCATAACCAACATATATTTCCAATGTTCTTTGTGGTCCCATCTTTGTACGTTGTGGTGGTGCTACAGGCACGTATGCTGCGCAGCCAAAGATTCTTAAATGAAAAATGTTTGGTTCTCAACCAAACGCTAGTTGTAGTGGAGAATACTTATGGTACTCACTTGGTCTGATCCAAATGAGTGTTTCTGCATGCAAAATAGCATGTCCCCATACAACGGTAGGAAGTTTTGATCTCATGATCAATGGTCTTGCAATCAATTGCAGTCGCTTAATTAAAGATTCAGCCAAACCATTTTGCGTATGAACATGAGCCACAGAATGTTCAACTTCAATTCATGTTACCATACAATAATCATTGAATGCTTGGGATGTGAACTCACCAGCGTTGTCTAGTCTAACTCTTATAATAGTATAATCAGGAAACTGGGCTCGCAGTTTGATTATCTGAGTTAAAAATCTTGCAAATGCCATATTTCGAGATGACAATAGACAAACGTGAGACCATCTACTGGATGCGTCAATTAATACCATAAAATATTGGAACGGTCCACAAGGTGGATGTATTGGTCCACATATATCACCTTGAATTCTTTCAAGGAACTTTGGTGATTCCTTATCAATTTTGGTTGGCGGTGACCTTAAGATCAATTTTCCAAGAGAACATGCAACACATGTCATTTTATTGCCTTGAGAAATCTCTTGGATTTTCAGTGGATGGCCATGTGAACTTTCTATGATTTTACGCATAATTGTGGTGCATGGGTGACCGAGGCGATTATGCCATAATGTGAACTCTTCTGGATTTTGTTTCACTATAAGATTTGATTCGATTTCATTGATATAAGTATGATGCAATCCTGAAGGGAGTTTTGGGAACTTTTCCAATATGTGTTTTCTCCCACATTTATCAAAAGTTACATATATGTACTTCTTTCCATCCTCAGTTGCAGACTGAGTATCATATCCATGAAGATATATGTCTTTAAAACTCAACAAATTTCTTTTAGAATTCGGAGAATATAGAGCATTGTTTATAGAGAATTTTGTTCCATTTGGTAATGTAAAGTTTCCCTTACCAGTTCCTTTAATCACGTCTGCGGGACCTGATATCGTATTGACAAAAATTCTTATTGGTTTTATATCATAGAAATATCTCTTTTGTCTCAGAATAGTGTGCGTTGTTCCACTATCTGGTATACAAATTTCTTGAACCTGTTTCTTGGATTTTTTTCCATTAGCATTGTGATCCATGTCTGTAATTTTCATAAACATTAATAAAAAGAAAAACATGAAAATCATTTATATATTAATCATATAAGAAACACACATAATAATTATACATTACTGTGATGTTAAAGACATCATTATTTGCTTAAAACAGAAAATTTAATAATTATAATATAACAATATTGAAGACTATTCAATAGTCTTATTACAAGCATTTCAGTTCTCTTCAGGAGTAATTTAGTCCAACTCATTTGCGAAATCAGAGGCTTGGAGGTACGATATCCCCTCGAAATTTTCTGTGATATTCACTTCTTTAGCTTTGCCTTTTGTAGATTCTTTATATAACTTACACAAATGTGGAGGAGTACGACATGTACGAGACCAATGTCCTTTACATCCAAATTTGTAACAACCAGTTTCATGTTTCTGACTGGTATCCACTTGGGTTTCTTTACCCTTAGAAACTTATTCGGATCTTACCCATTTGTTAGATCCTCTCCATTTGGGATTGTAAGTTTTTCCACGTTTGTTGTTGAAACGGCGACCACGATTCCAATTTGTTTTGATTCTCCTCTCTGAGTTTTCTATTGCCGTAGCATTCACTTCGGGGAATGCTTTGGCTCCAGTAGGTCGAGAATTGTTGTTTTTAATCAGAAGCTCATTGTTCTTTTCAGCCAACATGAGCGCAACCATCAATTCAGAAAATCTCGTGTACCCACATTTTCTGTAAATTTCGGGTAGGAAGTGAAGTTGTTTGTGGAAAGTGTTGTATGTCTTATTCATCATTTCTACCTCAGAGACAGGGTTACCACAGTACTTTAGTAGTGAAACTATCCTCAGAACGGCAGAATTGTATTCCTCAACCTTTTGAAAATCCTAAAAGCTCAGGTTTTTCCACTCTTCTAGAGCGTGAGGGAGATTGATTTCCTTCTGGTTATCGAACCGCTCTTTTAAAGCTTGCCACAGGTCAGTCGGGTCCTCTATGCTCGCATAGTCATGCGTAACATTCTCATCAAGGTGTTTCTTCAGGAAAATTATCTCTTCAGCCTTATGCTCAGGCGGCGATTTGTTACCGATTAATAATCGTCTCAGTTAACTTTTTCATCACCAGGTAGGATTTCACGTTGGTGACCCATCCGGCGTAGTTTTCACCAGTTTTTTGAGAGCCAGAAACTGAAGATGCTCAATTCTTGTCATTTGTATTTCTAAAAACACAACATAATAAATTTTATTAGAATTTCATATTATTTAAAATGAACCGTTTACATTAATCATGTAAGCAATTACAAAGAAAAACACCGCATAGAAAAGTATAGCAATATTTATGTTAAACTCTATCGGAGTAAATTCTCCAACATAAAGACCGTAAACACCAACGAAAATTAAAACCGCACACAAAACTAAAAGCAAGCGAATCATCATTTTTTTCAGAGAAATAAGAAAATCGAGAGAAAATTATTTGAAAGTTTTGAGAGGAGATGAAATGTTATGATGAATTGAATGAATGAAAAATGAGTGTATTTATAGATGAAAATACTGTTCATAGCCGTTTAAAAAAGGGTAAAATTTTGAAATTATTTCTGACCGTTGGGATTTTTTTTTTTTATATTTATTTTTTGAACCAAAAATTGGTCTGAAAATATCATAATAATCAGTCTGAAAATATCATAATAATCAGTCAACCAAATTCAGTAAATTTAATAATAATTTATATAGGTTACCTAACATTTATACAATATTTATAACAAACAATTATCAATATTATTATGGTGATAAAATTATTTTGTTAAATTATTAAACAAATTATGCGGCGGCACAGCCAAGCCAGTAATTAGTGTATTTAGCAATCAAGGTTTATTAATGAGGCGACATACCGCCCGCATCAATATATGTAAATAATATAAATTAAAAGAACCACTATAAAATAATAAATAGTAATAAATGTGGTATACCGACCATTATAACTGGGTAAATATGATAAATATAAATTTTACCAAATTGCAGAGTGATCGTGCTGATAACGTGTTATAAAATATTTACGATTTTATTTGATTGACAAATCTTAAAAAAAGGCAGAATTTTATACCCGTATAGGGAAGATAATACTAAGATAAGATAAACTATCACAGAGAGAATTATTATAAGAGGGAGAAGGGAAGATGTGTTTTCGACGATCACAAACGATCGTTTATATAGAGGTAAAAAGTAAGTTACTGTTTGTGCATAGTAAATGTGGGCTCCACACAATATTATTCACGCTCGAATGTCAATATAAGTTGCGTATAAGGTTGATTCTTATATTTCCCACGTTTATAACACTATCTATTGTATTTGATATGATATTTATATTCACATATGATATTTATATTCACAAGAAACAATATATCAATTCTGTGACGTTGGAAAAAAGAGAGAGGCTGTTCTATGATTTTTGTTTAGAACAATATATGTTCATTACAATTACATATCCATTTATTGTATAGATTGTGTGCAAAAGAAATAAAAAAGCATAAGATGCCAAAAAAAGAACTGTCAAAAAAAAAAAGTTCATGAAACCTCCGTTATTTATTGGGAAATTGAACTTTATAGCATAAGTTTTGTATAACTCAATATTTAACACTTTATCATAATATACTAGTATACAATGTGTATCTTTTGTAATAATGCATTTATGCCTCTCTCTGCAACCGAATCAACTTGCTAGAACAAAATAATCTAATCTATTAAAACAGAAGTACATTTATTACTTAACCTTAAGTTTTCCTAAATAATTACAATAGATTACCACTGACCTTTAATATAGAGATTTTAGAATATTAATAAACCAATTAAATTTAATTTAGTTGACTAAACGAATATCTCTTGCATATATATTGTTACATAAATTCGTTCCCCTTAATGACATACAATATCTTTTCCAAATCACGTTTCAATTATATAAAAATGAATATACTGTTTGGAACCCTTCAGCAATAAAAAAATGTATATCAAAATAATTAAACATGTATATTCTATTTTCTTCACGTTCAATTCACAACTGAAAATATATGTTGTTAATATCCCTCTATATATTAAAAGAGAAGTACATTTGACACGTGTCACTCACACAGCCCTTCTCAGCCGAAATAACGCAATTCTTTTGGTTGATTTTTTAGAAATTCATTTTTGATTTATTTTTCTCATCGACACAACTTAAATGGAAAGAACTATAAACACTTACCTTATATTGTATTCTCGGTTCAAAATACATCATTTTCCGATGATTTCTCTTTTTAATGCATTGAATACTCATTAAATAAGACAGATTAAAGGGAAACAACCGTAATTGTCGATGATTTCCTTATAAAAAATATTAGTTAATACATGTAATAATTAGTTGCCTTATAACAAATTAATTAATTTCAAAAGAATATTAGTTAATACATGTAATAATTAGTTTCCTTATAACAAATATATTATTTGCGCAAGAATATTAGTTAATACATGTAATAATTAGTTTCCTTATAACAAATATATTACTTGCGCAAGAATTAATATATGATACATGTAATAATTAGTTTCCTTATAACAAATAAATAACTTGCGCAAGAATATTAGTTAATACATGTAATAATTAGTTTCCTTATAACAAATATATAACTTGCGCAAGAATATTAGTTAATACATGTAATAATTAGTTTCTTTATAACAAATATATAACTTGCGCAAGAATATTAGTTATATCTATGTGTGTAGCCATTGATGTTGAATGATCGGATTCAAAGCATATCTAGGCTTCAAAGCCAACTTAGTAAAGCAGAATATCACATCTCCAAGCTCCCACAAGAAACTCCATTCTCTGAATTTGAATATTCGATTCAAGGAATGGGGTTTGAGAAAGGATGGGGAGATACCGCAGGACGAGTACTTGAAATGATGTATCTCCTCTCTGATATCCTTCAAGCTCCTGATCCTTCTCCCTTAGAGAAGTTTCTTGGAATGGTACCAATGGTTTTCAATGTTGTCATCTTATCTCCACATGGCTATTTCAGACAAGCAAATGTCTTAGGCTTGCATGACACTGGTGGACAAGTATCTATCTCCCTAAAACCCTTTGTCTGAATCCATCTTTTTTCGATTAGCTTTTAAGATACTTTGACGTTTTCAGGTTGTTTACATTCTTGACCAAGTTCGTGCCCTTGAGACTGAAATGCTGTTGAGAATAAAGAGACAAGGGTTGGATATAACACCGAGGATTCTCATTGTAAGTTTGATTGTTGATAATAGCTTCTCTCTCAAGATAGTCTGCAACTTTCTTTTTTCTTTCCCAAGGTAACAAGACTAATACCAGACGCTAGAGGAACTACATGCAACCAGAGGTTAGAGAGAGTAAGAGCATACTCACATTCTCAGAGTTCCTTTTAGGTCTGATAAAGGGATCCTTCGCAAATGGATTTCAAGGTTCGACGTATGGACTTACCTAGAGAACTATGCTCAGGTTAGCTTTCTTGAGTTTTGTGCTTTACATTTTCTATGTAAGAGTTCACTGATACATCTCTTTAAGAGAACATGATGCAGCAAGCGAGATCATTGGTGAACTGCAAGGTGTTCCTGACTTTATCATTGGCAACTACAGTGATGGAAACCTTGTTGCATCGTTAATGGCACATAGAATGGGTGTTACACAAGTAAGACTTTCTTGTTTTTACCAAAAGGAGCTCCACAGAGATGGACTCTTGATATTGTTTGTTTGACATAAACAGTGTACTATAGCACATGCTTTGGAGAAAACAAAGTATCCAGACTCAGACTTTACTGGAAAGACTTCGACAACAAGTACCACTTCTCTTGTCAGTTCACTGCTGATCTAATCGCTATGAACAACGCAGACTTCATCATCACAAGCACTTACCAAGAGATTGCAGGAGCGTAAGTGAATACTTAATATCTAAAAAGTGTTTTTCCTTCTGTGCTGGTTCGCATTTAATTGTTGTTTTGTTCAGGAAGAACACGCTTGGTCAATATGAAAGCCATGGAGCTTTTACACTCCCTGGACTATACAGAGTAGTTCACGGCATCGATGTGTTTGATCCAAAGTTCAACATAGTTTCACCAGGAGCAGACATGACCATTTACCTCCCTTTTACTAAAAGATCTAAGAGACTCACAGCTTTACACGGTTCCATAGAAGAGATGCTCTATAGCCCTGAGAAAACCGATGAGCATGTGTAAGTATTGTTGACATTACTTCTGTTTGTTTGGTTTCTGATAATCTCATGTTTGTGTTACTGCAGTGGCACATTGATTGATCGGTCGAAGCCAATACTCTTCTCTATGGCGAGGCTAGACAAAGTGAAGAACATCTCAGGTTTGGTTGAGATGTACGGTAAGAACACAAAGCTAAGGGATCTGGTGAACCTGGTTGTAATAGCTGGTAACATTGACGTGAACAAGTCCAAAGACAGAGAAGAGATCTCAGAGATTGAGAAGATGCATGGCCTTATGAAGAACTACAAGCTTGAAGGACAGCTTCGTTGGATAACAGCTCAGACTAACCGAGCTAGAAACGGTGAGATGTACCGCTACATTGCTGATACAAAAGGTGCATTTGCTCAGCCTTCGTTCTACGAGGCCTTCGGGCTAACGGTGGTGGAGGCAATGACTTGTGGGCTTCCAACTTTTGCCACTTTGCATGTTGACCCTGCAGAGATTATAGAGCATGGGGTATCTGGTTTCCACATTGATCCGTACCATCCTGAGCAAGCTGGCAATATTATGGCTGAGTTCTTTCAACGTTGTAAGGAAGATCCAGATCATTAGAACAAAGTATCAGATGCTGGTCTCCAAAGGATATATGAAAGGTAAAAACTATAAAGCAAAAACGTAATGGTTTTAGTTCAGGAGATTTAGACTTAGCATGGTATTGGTGTAGGTACACATGGAAGATATACTCAGAGAGACTAATGACACTAGCTGGTGTGTATGACACTAGAGCGTCGTGAGACTCGGAGATACCTTGAGATGTTCTACATTCTCAAGTTACATTCTCAAGTTCCGCGACTTGGTCACATTTTCACTAACTCTTTTATTCATTCATCTTCAATATAATAAGCTCTCAATGATCTTAGCTCGTTTATGATTTGTTATTCTTTTCAGGTGAAAACTGTTCCTTTGAGCGCAAATGAATGATTGATCCGGTTTGGTGTTGGATGATGAAGTTGTGAGTTGGTTTAAAAAAGAAGAATAAATGTTATGTTTGTAAAAAAGGATGATGACTTTGTTGGGATGGAGTGTTATTATGAACTTGTTTGTTGTGTTCACTTCATGGTACTTGTGTCATGTGTCATGTGTGTGTGACTCACTGACATATTAGAAAGTCACGTGAAGTTTGTAGCTTACAATAAAATGTCTTCTATAGAATATTTATTTTTGGGGGTAAAGTTGTAGTATAATTGTTACTCAGCTACTTCCCCATATGATAGAAGGTATAATTATAACCGGAAACAATATTGTTGGAGACAAGGTTTGGATTCCTAGAATGTTTGTAACACCACCTAACACAAAGTTTCCATTCAAAATGCGTCGAAGACAGTTTCCGGTTACACTGGCTTTTGCGATGACTATCAACAAAAGTCAAGGTCAAACACTATAAAGTGTTGGTTTGTTTCTGCCTAGGCCAGTGCTCTCTCATGGTCAGCTTTACGTTGAACTTTCAAGAGTTAAGTCGAGATCTCGATTAAAAATCCTAATAACTGGTAAAGAAAGGAAGCCGGAGACAAAAACATTTAATGCTGTCTACAAACAAGTTTTCCAGAATATTCCGTAGGCATGGTACGTAATTGTTATCTACCTTTTCCAATAAATTTTTTAAAATATATAAATTGTTACAATTATTTAGCAACTAATTATTTTATTGTGTTTTTCATGAACTAAAAATTATTATTAAATATATAATAAAAATATAAAACAAAAGAAAAATTAATAAAATTAAAATGTCTAATATGAATAATGAAATTAAATTAAAATTTCAAATAAAAAAACAAAACCTTAAAAAAATTCGAATAACATGTGAGCAATAAAATAAAATAAATAAATAAAAAAGTAATTATATTTATTTCAAACTCAATCACTCAACTCAAATATATTTTTATTTTAGTATGCATTCTCTCAAATATTGATTCATTACGCTTACAACAAATGATAAATTATTTTGACTAAAAATTTGTATGACTAAAAATTTGTATGGCTAAGTTTTGTAAAATTAGAACATCAAATTCATAATATATCCACCATTCATGTAAACATTTATAAATTATAAAATTTAAATATACAAATTTAATTCAAATTATATAACATAATGGGTCATCCATAGGTTACATGACTGCTAATTAGATCCAGCTGCTAGAATGGCGGCTTTAGGGGGATGAACCATTGCATAGAACTTTGGGTTTAATTTGAATCTCGCATTTCTTACTTTGGGTTTTGTACTCTATTTTCTTTTTTCGGATTACCATTGGGAGTATTAATCTCAATTGTTTATTTTGTTAATCGAAATGACATTTGAGTTTTTTTTTGTGTATACATTACATATGTCTTTATGTTATCTCTATTCGTTAATCAATCAGATAAAATCTTTAGATACCTTATATCGATTTGATTTGTAATATAAGAATAGTTATGGTCTATCGACAGATGAATAATTAAAAAAAAACATAATTGTATATATGAAAAAAATACAATTATAGTATTAGTCATTTATGTTTTCCAAATTTTACAACCGACGTTTTTAATTAGGTGGCAACAGAAAAAACAAAAAAAAAACATAAAATTGCAGAGAAACAAATGTGAGAAAGAGATCGAGAAAAAGAAAGCAAGAATCTCAGGAACTTTACTTGGAAACTCATCAGTTTTTCCAACAAAAGTTGTTGGATAGAAGCCAATTTTGTAGGGATGCGAGGTTGTACGATATTCACCAATAGCTTCGTAGACCTTGAATAACTAGACGACAATTGTATCCCCCTCACGGAGGTGAAAGTGAGAACAAAGGTTCCACCTAAATGAAACCTGATTTAAACTAAATGCTTAAACAAAATCAAAAATTAGTCAGGGGAACGTGCCTCCGTATGTCTTTAGCTACTTCCGCCCCTGACCCGCACAAGGTGCGGACGGTCACCTAGTATTTTATTAAACTTCTCCCACTCAAATCAAACAATATATATATATATCGTATGTCTTTTGCTTGGCTCACTTATACTCTATTACATTAATGGCTTATTTATTCAATTATAAATTATCTTACAACTTTGATCTTTTAATATTTTAATGCCTAAAACATTACCTAAATTGAAATGGAGGGAATATATATGTACATATTATTTGTTGTTTTAATTTATATTCATGTTTGTATATACTTACATATAGTAACAATACTTTATTTTAATATAGATTTATTGAAGCTCTAAAATAATTATATATATAAAGACTATATTTATTTCACTGTATACGTAAAGTTATAAATATTTATACAATTTAAGTTCTTCATTATTATAGATAATTATTTTTACGATGTACATGTATATATATATATTATCAAACAACTAAAGCAATGGACTATTCTAAACAATGAATTACAAAATAAACACAATAAGAATGTGAAATACAAAATAATAAAAAATAATACTTGCATATTTTTAAGTGGTTTCTTAGTAAATTGTCATTCCTTTTTAACCTAATTATAATACTTCAGTGTCTTTTATAATTAATTTTATATCATTTATTACAAAGTAAAAACAAAACTTACTTATTTTAAAGTGTTTGATTACATTTTGCATTTTTTCATTCTTCCTAATTACTTTATTAATTGTATTACTATAATAATTCGACATTGTTTATTTTACGTGTTAACCCTAATAATTTCACAAGTTTAAATGGAATTTTTTTATTCGCGAAAAATTAAATCGGTTAACAAAGAAAAAAATTCAAATCAGTTAACAAAGAATTTTTTTTAGCTTACAACATCAGTTAGACATGGGCATCCAAGTACACATTCGAGTACAAATCGTTTTTTAGATAGTAGGGTTTTTAAGTTATAAAATTAAACTCCATATTATCTAAAATATCTAAATAATCCAAGCATTCATTCGAGTACAATTCATGTCGGATCCTTCCATGTCCGGTAGTTTCGCAGGAACCTAAAAATATCTAAATAATCTATATGTTTAAAATGTCATTAAATAATTTATTAAAAAAATTGAAATCCGCGCGGTCGCGCGGATCAAACTCTAGTTTAAAATATTATTATTTTTTTACTTTTTTTCTCTTGTAAGTCGTGGACCTTTCACATTTACACATATCCTAAAGGTTGCTTTTCAATTAGATGTTAGTGAATGTTAATCGATTTATTCATATCTGCGGGGACTATTGATGAACCACTCTGTTCATGGTGAAGGGTTCTGGTGCAATAGAGGAGCTTCATGGTTTGAGAGAGACTCGACTTGTGCAACTCGAGAGGTGTTAAAATTATGGGCTATCGGCATAGCGTTTGTCGAGAACGAAGGTACATATTGTCACTGTCAGTTGAAGAACCTATTTCGTTTTGATTTCGTCGACACGTAGCGGAGGAAACTTGACAGAGGTTAGTTGGTTTGCTTCTCTTATATTCTCTAAAACTGCATTCATATGTCATTGCATGTCTGACTCTGTGTTTGTAAATAGAGGCAAACACAAGCTTGGAGGTTTTCTTTTTGTATAGTCTGGCCTTTCTATTTCATTCCTAAGATTGTAAATGGAATAGATTTGTTAATGTGAATAGATGTATAAGTCTGTGGGTCTATTATTAAATGGAGCACCCTACATATGTTGTAACAAAAACAGTGCAGCTTTTTGATTGCATAATATGGAACCCCTGCATGTATCCATAGTAAAATATCTTGCATGTTTCTGTTTGAATTGACTTGTTGATTCTATTCCATTTGTAAATCACTAAAAGACTCACCACGCCGATGATAGTATTCCATATTGTTGGATAATTTTATTTATTGTATATGATTATCATGTTTAATTTATTTCTATTTTTAGTTGCATGCAATGTTTCGAACTATTAATTATCTATACCATTTGTTTATCTGTTCATTAGTTATTACATACTATTTTACATATAGTGGTCATTTTTATTACTTTCGGGATATAAATGGAATAGACCACTATTTGAAGAGAGTTTATAATAGTAAATCATCAATTATTTCCATTACTAGATGGTCACCGTTATTAAATAAGATTCTCCGATTTAATTGTCGCCACTGATGATTGGTGTCGTCTTTGTATCGTCTTTGATGTCTCTTTTATATTTTACAATTTTTATTTCAATTTTTTTTCTATTATTTAGTTTATATAATATAGTTTAATATTACAAATATATTATTATTTTAAGATTTTAATTTTATGTAAAACATTATAAGTATATATATATATATATTATATTTTATATTAGGGTTACGGTTGAGTGATTATAGTTTAATATTTAGAGAGTGGGAAGGGGGAAGTAGAAAATAGGTTATTAATTCGATTATGTAAATATAATGTACTCTTTATTATGTACTATTTATAGATGTTCTATTATATTGTTTTTATACAAAGAAAAAAATATCGCCGCCACCACTTCCATCATCTTCTTCTATAAACTTCGTTTGCATTTAATCTTTTTCTTATAGAAGCTCTTGTATGCCGTATTTTCATACTATGCCATCATAGCCACCACTACATTTCTTCCAACAACATGTTAGCTTTTGGAAAGTCACACATTCAGTCTATTGTTTATAGCAAAATCCAAGTTAAAAAAAAATTGAGTTTGATCAAAGATAAATGTTTATGGTAATTAATTGCATCGTTTTTATTTATTGATTCAATCAATTTTAACCTCAATTTTTTTTGATCACATGTGCACTCATTGACATCATCCCTTACTCTCACTTGAAAATGGTAAGGCCATAACCCAGACAAAACATATATCAAATGTTATTGATTTAAGAGAAAATTACATAGCGAGACACATTTTGGATTTCGTAATTACATTAAAGAACACATCTCACTTTCAACACACATTTATCTTGTTGTTTGTCTATTATACCCTTAAAATCACTATCTCTCTCTCGTTACCTTCTTTTCATAATTAAAAATCACTTCTTATTTTTCATTTTAAATCTTGTTTTCTAATTAAAAAGAAGAGAAAAACCAATTGCTGTTGGTGGCTCCTAAGCATCCACCCAAATCCAAATAATACAATTACTAGAACCTTAATGCCTTCCTACACTAAACATATCTTTTGTATCCTCTCTCAATCATTTTTTTTGTCCATTCCAACCTCTATAATCTCCACCAACGAGAGCTTCTTCGACGGAGGCAGATTAAGCGATGAGCTATGTATCTTTTACGAAACTGCAAAGCATGCGACCTCATCGGGAAGGATAATATGGGATGTGCTTGATTCTGGTTTAATATACAAACCATGCGGAGATATGTTCCGACACGTTTCAGTTAAAGGGTTTGAGTTCTTGGACTTTCGTGTTGGTTGTCAATGGGATCTCTTGTCATCGTTTTGGCAACGCCGCGCTGGACACACAAAAAGATGAAGAAGACAAAGAAGAAGATGAGAGACATAGCAAATCGAAGAATATCAATTACACAGTGAGAAGACCATGAATGGTTAACAGATTCACCGGAGTTGCAGAGAGGACACAAAGAGAGATCAAAGAGGAAGAGGAGAGGTGAAGGAGGAGATGGTGAAAAAGAGAAGGAAAAAGCGAGAATTGTAGCTTTTGAGATTAGTTTTTTTCTTTTTTTTGGCTGAGAGAGTAATGGCAATGAAGAAGAAGAGGAAGAAATGAGTTTGATAAAGAGACTGATGAGTTGATATCACAGTTTCACTAACTAACTTCCTCTTGATCTCTTGTTGTAGTGGTTTACTTTGCTTCGTAAGATTATTGATGGTTTACCTCTAAAACATCCCATGGTCATATATACCACTTAAGACATTTTTTTCTTTTTTTTTACTGTTTGAGACACATTTTGCCTGAGAGACACAATTCCATAAACCAAGGCATGTTGTGGACCAAATTGCTCCTCAACAGTTGAACTAACGTTAAGACTTGTTTGATGTAGATAACTATTTTTCTCGTTTACTTACATAGCTTTTGCTTGGTTTGGTTAAGATATTAAAGAAGGTTAATTTATGGGGAAGGTGATATTTAGTTGTTGCCACAAGATTGAAATTTTAAAAAGAGATCCAACAGCTAAAGAGGTTTAATGCATCATTGTGACGTGTATTAATGTAGCTTTCTACGTAGATTTCGAAGGTGAAGCTTATATGCAGAAACTAGTGTTTTGAGAGTATATATTAGTGATTTTTTGTTGACTTGTTTGTCGATGTGGATACAGTATGTGGACGAGATAACTGCTGAAATTATGGATGTGGACAAGGTAAGATTCATTGATAAGAAACATATCGGTGAACATGGGTATTTGTGGATCTGCAGGTCAATTGGTGACAGGTTCTCTATAGGAGAGTTGTTAAAGGGTGATGTCTTGAGAGGAGTTAGGGTCGATGCGCTGCAGCACCAACTGGGTCCCACAGGCGAGGATTGTCACAGTTTTATTCTATTGGTTTATACAAAGAAAAGAATATTGCCGCCACCACTTCCATGTTTGTGATCTTCTTCTATAAACTTTCTTATAGAAGCTATAATATGTCGTATTTTCAAACTACGCCATCATAACCACTTCATTTCTTCCAACAACATGTTATCTTTTGAAAAGTTACACATTCAGTCTATTGGTTCTAGCAAAATCCAAGTTAAAAAACTTGAAGATAAGTGTTTATGGTAATTATTTGAACATCATTTTTATTTATTGATTGGATCATTTTCAACCTCAATTTCTCCTGATCGATGTGCACTCAACGTCATTCCTTGCTCTCACTTGAAAAATTGTAAGGCCATAAGCAGACAAAACATATATGAAATGTTATTAATTTAAAGTCAAATCTCTTGAATATTTTTTTGAAGCCTTTATCATAAAATAAAAGAGATAAAGACCAAAATAGATCTAAAAAGTTTTTGTCCCAAAAATAGCACCCAAAGAGAAAAATGACCAAAATAGATTTTATTAAATGATCTAAATATATATTTATACATTTGGGTTAATTAATCTAAACTTAGGGTTTAGAGTTATGTAGTGGGGAATTTGGAGTTGAGGTTTAAAAATTAAAAAATATGAAAATTTTCAAAATAAAAAAGGTCTATTTTGGTCATTTTTTATTTCAAGTGCTATTTTGTGACAAAAACTTCAAAAAAGACTATTTGAGAGATTTTCCCAATAAAAAATGACCTTAAAGAAAAAAATGACCAAAATAATATTTTTTATTTAAAAAAATATATTTATTTATTTGGTTTTTTAATTTTAAATCTTATCTCCAAAACTTCCAACTCATAACTTTAAACCCTTAATTTACATTAGTTAATCGACGGGGTATAATGTATATTTATACCCTTTAATAAATTCTGTTTTGATCATTTTTCTTTTTAAATATTATTTTGGAGACAAAAATTTTAAGTTATCATTATCTATTAATTTAATAACATTAAAATCAAAATTATTTTATTAATTTTGACTATAAAATTGGTTAGTTTGTAAATTCTCCCATCTTTATTTTCAAGAGAAACTATTAAAAAAAAATAACAAGGCAAAAACCTAAGAAAAAAAAAGAATCCTACTGTTTCCTGCGATCTTCTCCTCTCTCTGTTTAAGCACGATGTGTTGAAGATACCTCTCTCTCTCTCTTCGTCTGTACAGTCTCTCTCTCTATACCCAGTGTGATTGAAACCAAAGGGGCTCAGATTTAGGGTTTTTGCGAGATTTCTGAGTCTGGAGACGACCTTCATCGATGTCTTCCTCGTCGCAATCTTTTTCGGCTGGACGGCCTGCATCACTGGCTTCTCCATCGCAGTCGCACCGCTTTTGTGGGCCTTCAGCTGCCGCTTCTGGCGGCGGAAGCTTCGACACTCTGAACCGTGTCATCGCTGACCTTTGCAGCCATGGTAATCCCAAGGTAATGATGTAATCTTCTTTTCATTCTTAGTTTCTTTGGATTATTGAGATTAGTAGAAACCCAGAAAAGTTCTCTTGGCTGAAGGAATCTCTCTGCTCATGTTGATGGAAAGATTGAATTTTTAGAACTGATGTATAGTTGGGTTTCTAAAGTGTGATGCTTTTTTACTTGTTGTATCAGGAGGGTGCTTCTTTAGCGTTTAGGAAACATGTGGAGGAAGCAGTTCGTGATCTTAACGGTGAAGCCTCCTCGAGGTTCATGGAGCAGTTATATGACAGGATTGCTACTTTAATTGAGAGCTCGAATGAGGCTGAAAACATGGGTGGACTTAGAGCCATCGATGAGTTGACAGAGATTGGATTTGGTGAGAGTGCTACAAATGTTTCTCGCTTTGCGGGTTTTATGAGGACTGTGTTGTCGAAGCGTGACCCTGAAATCTTGGTGCTTGCTAGTAGAGTTTTGGGGCACCTTGCTCGGGCAGGTGGAGTCATGACTTCTGATGAAGTGGAGTTTCAGGTACGATGTTTGTTTCTTTCCCCTTTCTATCATTGGTTCAGCTGATAGGTGCGCAAGTATTGATATTTCTTTTCTTTTTTTTTTCACAGATGAAAACTGCTTTTGATTGGCTTCACGGAGACAGGGTGGAATATCGTCGTTTCGCTGCTGTTCTAATTTTGAAGGTATCCTGACATCGACTGTTGTATCCTTTGGAGCACGTGCAGAGAAAACGTGTCTTTTCTCTTTTGGTTACTCTCAAATAAAATGGATTATTCAATCCAGTAAATTAATACGGATATGGCTATGTTCTTACGCAGGAGATGGCAGAAAATGCATCCACTGTCTTTAATGTTCATGTCCCTCAGTTTGTGGATGCGATCTGGGTTGCACTAAGAGATCCCCAGTTGCAAGTACGGGAGCGAGCTGTTGAGGCTTTACGTGCTTGCCTTCGCGTTATCGAGAAAAGGGAGACTCGATGGCGAGTACAATGGTTCGTATTCCGTTTTCCCTGACAATGATTAAGTGTCCTTAAATGTTTTCCTTAGGAACGATAGGACTATATTTGTTTTGATTTTTTTGAAATGAAGCTGTACTAACACTTGCAATCCTGTTTGTGGTTTCACCCTTTTTGAAATGGTACTACTTTACTTTTTTTTTATTGTGTAGATGCAACTGATGTTGGCTTTTTACCATATATTCTTCCCATAGTGATACTTCTTGAGCATATATGATATGATCTGTCTTGCAATTTGTACACAGATGTCAAAATGAATAAAATCTTGCCAATACAATGTTCCTAATTTAGCAATAGAGTTTTCCTTGTTAGTTATGACATAAAGTCAAGTTAACTGATCTTCTCTCCATCTGGCTTTTGCAGGTACTACCGAATGTTTGAAGCTACACAGGATGGGTTGGGCAGAAATGCTCCGGTCCATAGTATTCATGGTTCCTTACTTGCTGTCGGGGAGCTATTGAGGTTAATAACCAGTGAATTTGTATTCTTAAAGCATCCTTTACAATGGTTAGGCACCCAAATATATAACAGGAATATTTCCATCAGAAGAGCTTTTTGTTCCAGTGATGCTCTGTTTTTCTTTGTCTTTGTATTGTAGTTTCTGCTGTAAAATAAAATATTTATTTCGTGTATCTTCTTCCACTCTGTGTATACCTGATCAATTTAATTTTAAGGCATATCTGGTATAGTAGTTTATGAATTAATGCTAGAGTTCGTTTACAGGAATACAGGTGAGTTCATGATGTCTAGGTACCGAGAAGTTGCTGAAATTGTCCTTAGATACCTTGAACATCGTGATCGCCTTGTTCGCCTTAGCATCACCTCATTGCTGCCTCGAATTGCACATTTCCTCCGTGATCGCTTTGTTACAAACTATTTAACGGTAAGTGACTGATAGATTCTTTGAAGTGAAAGTATATCCGTAAAACGTGATCTGAGTTACTTTCTTGCAGATATGCATGAATCATATTCTTACTGTGTTAAAAATACCGGCTGAACGTGCCAGTGGATTCATCGCCCTTGGGGAAATGGCTGGTGCTTTGGATGGTGAGCTTATCCACTATTTGCCGACTATAATGTCTCATCTGCGGGAGGCGGTGGGTCAAATTGGTTTCCTTGAACATATTAACTACTTTTGTGTTTAGTATTTTTTTTAAACTAGAAAGAGGTGTACTTTGATTATCCTTTCTATGTAGATTGCTCCACGTAAAGGTAGACCTTTGCTTGAAGCTGTGGCTTGTGTTGGTAACATCGCAAAGGCAATGGGATCCACAGTGGAAAATCATGTTCGAGATCTTCTAGATGCTATGTTTTCTTCTGGTCTCTCTTCTGCGCTTGTTGACTCTCTTGATCAGATAACGATTAGGTAATAGTTGCACGATAGAAGTTCGTTACTACTTGCATTGATGTGTATTCTTTCGATGCTTGACAAATCTATTGGGTGTCAGCATTCCTTCATTGCTACCGATGGTACAAGATCGGCTTCTAGATTGCATTTCACTGGTTCTTTCAAGATCTCACTATTCTCAAACAAAACCTCCTGTTACCCTGGTTCGAGGTAGTACAGTTAGCATGGCACCACAGTCTACTGATCCTAGTAGTTCAGCCCAAGTTCAACTAGCTCTGAAGACTCTGGCTCGTTTCAATTTCAAGGTCGGTGCTCCTTGCTGATGATATGTTCAAAGAATATGTTATTCTTGTTACTGAATTTGTGCTTTCTTTCAGGGGCATGATCTTCTTGAATTTGCTAGGGAGTCGGTTGTTATTTATTTGGATGATGGGGATGCAACCACAAGAAAAGATGCTGCTTTGTGTTGTTGTAGACTAATTGCCGATTCCTTATCGGGGATCGCGCAGTTTGGCTCAAGCAGGTCAACTCGAGCTGGAGGAAGACGAATGCGCCTTGTGGAAGAGGTGTTATATACTTACCAAAAGCCCAGTACATTTTTTATTATTGCCTGTCTCTAAGTCTTCACTTTTCCTCATTACAAAAGTTTGTTTTAAAAACTTTTTCCAAGTTTGACCTCCAGTATCCCATCTGCTTCCTGATGGCATTTATAACTGTAATACCAGTCGCGGTTTTAATTTTTCTGCTTGCCTGAGAAATGATGTTTGGGTTCTGCAGATTGTGGAAAAGCTTCTCAGGACAGCTGTGGCAGATGCTGATGTGAATGTTCGCAAGTCTATATTCGTTGCTTTATATGGCAACCAATGTTTCGATGATTATCTAGCACAAGCTGATAGTTTGACTGCCATTTTTGCCTCATTAAATGATGAGGTATGGATTTCTTAGTTGTTTGACTAAAGTAGCGTATGACATACGACCATTCTGTTTTCTTCAAGATCTTTCATTAGCATCTCTTGGGTGTAAATTTAAGCCGCTCCAGATTAGATTTTTGACGACATGATATATTTTAGAAAAGTGATGATACTTCTTTTTCTTTAATATTTTATATGTTCGTCCCCGTTTATGATATGATTATATACTCTTTCGAACTCCATCATTACCATACTACAATTAGACATCCATCTACGCAGATTGATATATTCTTGGATCTACCTGTGAAATACAGATGACTTGCAATTGTATTGCTTTAGAAATCAGCTTTGTGGGGTTCGTGAAGTTAGTTACTTAATTTAATTACCGTATTACTTCCTTAAGCGAACCTTTTGGATACAAAGACTTAGCTGGACTTTTGGTCGACTGATTAGCTTTTATTGTGTCACAGATCAGTCATAATTAATAAAGCTGTACTGGAAAACTGCAGCGGAGTTAAATTTGTCCAATGAATTGTGATGGATTGCATAACTTGCTTTGGTTGATACACGAAAATGAAACTCATGTTAACTTGATAAAGATGCTTGGCTTATGTTTCACTCCGCCTGACAAATTTATCCGTTAATGTTACGTTTCAGTTCATATATTTGAATATCTTTGTTAAACAGGACCTTGATGTCCGAGAATATGCCATCTCAGTTGCTGGGAGGTTATCCGAAAAAAATCCAGCATACGTTCTTCCAGCATTACGTCGCCATCTTATACAACTGTTAACCTATCTTGAGCAGAGGTAACTGCAAATTTTTTTAGTTCTTATATGAAGTTTTTCCTATTATCAAATATCTGTTGGATTAACTTCCACTGTAATGTCAGCAGTGCAGATAACAAGTGCAGAGAAGAAAGTGCTAAGCTCCTTGGTTGTTTAGTTCGAAATTGTGAACGGCTCATTCTTCCATATGTAGCTCCTGTGCAAAAGGTTTTATTTTAATTCTATTAATTTATTTGGTAATATGATTATTATTGTAGTTCACGGGGTTGTGATTCTTTTTTTTTTCTAGGCACTTGTTGCAAGACTTAGTGAAGGAACTGGAGTAAATGCTAACAATAATATTGTTACTGGAGTTCTCATAACTGTTGGGGATCTTGCAAGAGTTGTAAGTTTTTAGTTTTTCTATTAAGCGTCGAACAAATGTAGTTGTGCTTTTTCTACACATGGAATTGCAATCTGATTTTGGCTCTTCCCAGCTGTGCTGGCAAAGCATATTTCAAAATTATAATGGGCTAGCCAATATCTAAGATGTTTTCCTTTATTGTCTTTAAGCTGACAGAGTGGTGGCAATTTTATTTTCTTTGTAGTTTGGGTTTGTTGTGTTTGGCTAAGACATCCCTCCCCTGTTTCTTTTTCCCCGTGCTCAGGGTGGCTTGGCAATGAGACAATATATTCCTGAGCTAATGCCTTTGATTGTTGAAGCTTTAATGGATGGAGCTGCTGTAGCAAAACGTGAGGTGGCTGTTTCTACCCTTGGTCAAGTTGTTCAAAGTACAGGGTATGGGATAGACTTTTACCTTCTTTTAATAATTTAAACTATGTTTTTTATTTGTTAATCTTACTAGGTGATTATGAACATGCTAATTTTTCTGCAAAGTAATTAAACGCTACTATCTTGATCGGTGAAAGTTTGGTTCGACTAGATGGACATAGTGGCTTGCAAGTGAATATTTGACATGAATACAGGCTTGTAGTTCTTCTACTAGGTAGAAGCTTGAGCTATCTTTAGGCAGTTGATGGAATCAGGAATCAGGATTGGTTATATGTTTTTCTTGTGAACTACTAGAAGTTAGCAAATTCTAGATGAAATGAAAGATTGTTATCCCTAGCCAGTTCGTCAATTGCTCTAGTTTTCTTGTGTTGGAACTTGCAATACCTTGTTATTTTCTCTGCATAAAAATGATATATATACCACGACCTAGTGTATTATGCTGCTTAGATTTAATCAACTGTATTTTTGACATTGACGAGGTTGTAGACATACTTATAGATAGTGGGGTGATCAACTTGAATGTTGCATCGAATAGTTTGGGGAATGATGTGCTATATATTGTGCACATAACTAATAGAATATCAAGGGAATTCCAGAAAATCATATGTTATTTATGGCTCCCATTTATATTGTTAACGTAGGTATGTTGTGACTCCATACAAGGAATACCCGTTGTTGCTTGGCTTACTCTTGAAATTGCTTAAGGGTGACTTAGTGTGGTCTACCAGACGAGAAGTGCTCAAGGTATTTTTTTTAGAGAAATAAAATTCTAAGCTAGACTATTCTAGAGCATAGATAGTGAGAAAAACATTGGTTATATCTACAGGTTCTAGGAATTATGGGCGCTTTGGATCCTCATGTGCATAAACGTAACCAACAAAGTTTATCAGGATCACATGGTGAAGTTCCTCGGGGTACTGGTGATTCGGGTCAACCTATTCCATCGATTGATGAGTTACCTGTGGAACTCCGCCCATCATTTGCTACATCTGAGGATTATTACTCAACGGTTAGCTGAACCCGTGTGAACATTTTGCAAGTGTAGTCTGAATCGTGCTCATATCACCTACCTCGTCGTTATAGGTTGCTATCAACTCGCTTATGCGAATTCTTAGAGATCCATCACTTCTTAGTTACCACAAAAGGGTTGTTAGATCTCTGATGATCATTTTCAAGGTAACTAAAACCATTTTGACAGTTATTACGAGTAACTTGTGACGGGATTGATATGAACACGTTACAATTCTATCACATCTTTGTTTTTGCGAGGTTAGTCAATGGGATTGGGATGCGTGCCTTATTTGCCAAAGGTATATAAAATATTAGATCTCCAGCAGCTTTTCAATCACTACAATTTCCGTTTTACCATTTGAAATTTTTCCATGGAAATACTATCAAAGCCGTTTCTGTGGTTTCCTTAATTAAGCATACCTAGTACGTTACCTTGGAGTTCGATTAATTTGTATGGAGTGGTGATTATTGACGTCAGACATTTGAGAATTTTCAAGTAGATTCTGATTTAGAAATAATTTTTATATTGTTATTATTCTGTAGGACTAGGTCACTGCCATAATTTTGTATGCATATATGCATCCTGTGACGTTTTGCTATGTTATCTAAGGTTTTGCCTGAGCTCTTTCACACTGTTCGCACTTCTGATGAGAGCCTAAAGGACTTTATTACATGGGGTCTTGGGACTCTTGTTTCCATTGTGCGCCAGGTATATCCATATTAACATTTGTAGTTATGGCCAAAAAAAGGAATGACTTGTATAAACTCCTAGCTTATGCTATCTTTCTACAGCACATACGAAAGTATCTGCCAGAGCTGCTCTCACTAGTCTCTGAACTATGGTCATCCTTCACGTTGCCAGGACCCGTACGGCCCTCTCGTGGTCTTCCGGTAAGTTGTATGTAGCCTAGAGAGCGATATGTTTCTTATTGCTTTCTGGGCATATATCTTATGGAGAGTACTTCGTCTCTTTTGCTGATCACCAGGTTCTGCATCTACTGGAACACCTTTGCCTGGCACTTAATGATGAATTTAGAACTTATCTTCCAGTCATCCTTCCATGTTTCATCCAAGTATTAGGAGATGCGGAGCGGTGTAATAGTTACATCTATGTTCCTGATATTCTCCACACACTCGAAGTGTTTGGCGGTCAGTTGAACTCTTTTTTTTTGACATCCTCATACTCTTTTTGTACTTACTACTAGGGCACATGACTTGTAGTTATTAACATATTTAATTTTCTAACCGGAACTAACGAGGTTCCATGGTATCATATCTTATTTTTGGTATTTAGTGAGAGAAAATCCAAGATCTTTTTTTTTTTTGTATATATAGGATCTTTGAATAGTGAAATTATTAGCCAAATTCACTCCTGTGGTTGACCCTTAGATTGCATATGTGCAGGTACACTTGATGAGCACATGCATTTACTCCTTCCTGCCCTTATCCGACTGTTTAAAGTAGATGCTCCTGTAGCTATAAGACGCGATGCCATAAAAACTTTGACAAGAGTAATCCCGTGTGTTCAGGTTAGGAGGGATTTTTATTTCTTTATTACTATATTTCTTTATGTTGCTGATCCATGAAATATTCCATATTAAGCTTCTTGTAATACCTTTTTTAATTATTGGTTTATCTTCAGGTTACTGGTCATATATCCGCTCTTGTGCATCACTTGAAACTAGTATTAGATGGGTGAGTTTCCGTCTTCTTTTCATGACAACTGAAAAGCCTAACAGTTATGATATATCTCTATGAAAACATATGTACCATTCTTGGTATGCTGATTGTCTGTACTTGGAAAACAGTGTATTATTTACTTTTTCGTAAGGTCTTTCTTCAATGCCTTTTTATAGCTAAGCATCGTGTCACTATCTGGGTTTCTCTTTATAATGGCTGGGCTCATCCAATTAAAAATAGTGGATTTAAAATGAGACATCCATAACATCCTAGAGTTGGCAGGGCATTAACAGAACATAGTTTAATTACTATCAATATCTGTTTTTTTGTCATTTTACTTATTATCATTATCTATCATGATCTTTCATTTGTCTTCATAAGTATTAAATTCCTTATATCATGGAATTCTTTTTGGTGGGATTGACGTTTCATGTTTCTCTTTTCTTACTCATGGTTTTAGTTACTCGTGTAAAATTTTTGATGGGGTCGTTGGCTCTTTGCTGTTATCTCAGGAAGAATGATGAGTTGCGGAAAGATGCTGTCGATGCACTATGCTGTTTGGCTCATGCTCTTGGAGAGGACTTCACCATATTCATTGAATCAATTCACAAGCTTTTGTTGAAGCATCGCTTGCGGGTCCCCTTTTACTATCTTCTACATATGAAAGCATTATAAATATGTCTATCGCGTATTTTGTATTATAGCTTGCATGCATACATTCTTGTATGTATACTTTGTTTGTAAAATTTAACTGTACAGTTTTCTTACAGCATAAAGAGTTTGAGGAAATTCATGCTCGATCGCGGAGACGTGAACCATTGATTGTAGCTACAACAGCAACTCAACAGTTAAGTAGGCGACTGCCAGTCGAGGTTATCAGGGATCCTGTAATTGAGAATGAGATCGATCCTTTTGAAGAAGGAAACGACAAAAACCATCAGGTACTCGTTGTTGTCATTTTTATAGGATGTGTTTAAAGTTTGTTATCAAGTTTCATGTTGAACTCATTATGTAACTGTAACATGGTACAACTTTCTAGTCGGTAGTTTTCTGTTTGACGCATAGCAATGTGGTAAGAATATTGTGAAGGAGACAACATATGGGAGTTTCCGAGATTGCCTAATGTGTAAAATTGCTTAGCTGAGAAGGCTGATCTTTTACCAGCTTGTGTTTTGTTTTCGTTTTTCTTTATGGGTCTCTATGATAGGCAGACTTTCTATGTGTAACAACGTACATATACTGAAGTTCAGTCTTGGCTCGAGAGCCAACCTGAGCCATTTGCTTCAATAACTTTTGTAAAATATGCCCCTCTTTTTGCTCTTCTCTCGTTACGCATTCCTTCAGCTTATATAGACTAATAAAACACTATGTGTTCAATCTAACATTATCCTCTTGTGAAGTTTCTTTAGGTGTCCTTTGTCTTGAAAGAGCTAAACTGTTACTTATGGCTTTTGATGATCTGTCTAACAGGTTAATGATGGTAGACTACGGACAGCTGGAGAAGCTTCTCAACGCAGTACCAAGGAAGACTGGGAAGAATGGATGAGACATTTTAGTATTGAATTACTTAAAGAGTCTCCCTCTCCAGCATTGAGAACTTGTGCAAAACTTGCTCAGTTGCAGGTGTTTCATCTACTCTCTTTCGTTTTCTCTCTCTCTCATATGGGTATGCATTGTAACGACTATATTTTCCAGCCTTTTGTTGGGAGAGAATTGTTTGCGGCTGGTTTTGTCAGTTGCTGGGCACAGCTGAATGAAGCTAGCCAAACGCAGTTAGTTAGGAGTTTGGAGATGGCTTTTTCATCTCCAAATATCCCTCCTGAGATTTTGGCGACACTACTTAATTTGGTACGTTCTTTGTTAACTATGGTTATGCTCATTAAAGGCTAGTGTTTTAAGCATAGGCAAATAGATAGTGTTCACTAAGTTAGCTACGTCGCTAGACTGGAAACAAAAAACTGCTTAGGTCACCATTTCCCTAGTGATTGCACCTGTGGAAAAACCTAAAGCCATCAACTAAACAATCTGTAAACGTTCTTGGAAACATGATGCATAGATTATGTTTTATCCAATAGTAGCACTAGTATCCGCGTTTCTGGTTAAGACTGGATAAAGAATCATACGTTTAGAGTCAAAATAAACGTACCTCTGTGTGATCTTGTTGCTTGGTCCCGTCACATGAGCTTGATTTTCTCAGTACTCTTTTTAGGCAGAGTTTATGGAACATGATGAAAAGCCTCTTCCCATTGATATTCGTCTCCTGGGGGCTCTTGCTGAAAAGGTTTGCGTCATGTATTTCTGAAGATATGGCACTTCTATCCTTTTTGAAACGAGCATTCATCTAAATTTCTTGGTAATGGTGCGATTTTCAACAGTGCCGTGTTTTTGCCAAAGCTTTGCACTATAAAGAGATGGAATTTGAGGGTCCACGATCGAGGAGGATGGATGCCAACCCAGTTGCTGTTGTTGAGGCTCTTATACACATAAATAATCAGTTGCACCAGCATGAGGCACATTATCTTACTTCTACGACTTCCTCATCTTTGCTATGAGTTATTTATTGACTGTTTAGGATTTGTTTTCATAGGCTGCTGTCGGCATACTGACCTATGCTCAACAACATCTTGATGTGCAATTAAAAGAATCATGGTAACAAGACTTTTCTCAATCTTAATGACACTTATTTCCGGTTCTGTGTGATAGACACGCAGACAGAAGATCGTGTGGTTACTTGTTTTTTTATCACAATTAGTTGAAAAGCAGTAACAGTGTTTGTTTCTAGGTATGAGAAGCTGCAGCGATGGGATGATGCACTTAAGGCTTACACTTTGAAAGCATCTCAAACATCTAATCCCCATCTTGTATTAGAAGCCACATTAGGTAACCAAGTCTTATTTTGGGATGATTACGTGTTTTTCATTTCCATATGTATTACTCGGCGAAGTGAATCTAAGGTTTTGTGAGAGTTTATTTGGGGGTCGATATGTATTGTCAGCCTTTGAGCAGCTAGTATTTATGGGTCTTAACTCATTACATTCCCGCTGTGAGACACTAGTTGGCAGAAGAAAAAGGTCCATCCATGAATCTTATGTGCATAAGCTCCAGACATCTATCCATATGGCTTTTTATTCATTATCTGGATATTTTTTTAGGAAGGCTGAATTTATCCTCTATGATATTCTGACAGTATCTTGAGTGGTTTACACCTCCAAGGATTCATCTTCCTAAGATTCATAAGCTGATGGCTGCTCTCTCATTTGGGGATTGTTTTCCAAAGCAACATTTTTTATTATACTATTTTCTTGTGATGCTTCTCTTTTCTCGAAATGAAATGTCCTGAATCTGTAGCGTATTGACCATGGTGTAGGAAAAATGAGATGTCTTGCTGCACTAGCACGATGGGAAGAGCTAAATAATCTCTGCAAAGAGTACTGGAGTCCAGCTGAGCCATCTGCACGTCTGGAAATGGCACCAATGGTTGGTAATTAATGCTTATGATAATTTCGGTTACATAATTACATGGATGGCTCTTTGCAACTATGCTAGGCTGCAAATGCTGCGTGGAATATGGGAGAGTGGGATCAAATGGCGGAATATGTGTCTCGGTTAGATGATGGCGATGAAACAAAGCTTAGGGGTTTAGCAAGCCCTGCTTCTAGTGGTGATGGAAGCAGTAATGGAACATTTTTCAGGGCTGTTTTGTTAGTTCGGAGGGCGAAGGTACACATGAATCTCTGCTTTTTTGCTGTAACTCATAGCAGGCAATTTATTTGCAGACGCAGTCATTTATGTTTATGTGTTCCTCTGGTTATTTGTCTTTAGTATGATGAGGCGCGGGAATATGTTGAAAGAGCTAGAAAATGTCTTGCAACGGAACTTGCAGCGCTGGTAGGTTTTCATATCTGGTAGCATTTGCTTATTAAAATTTGTATAGCCATTTGATGTGATTAAGAGATCAGAAGTAATTCAGCAAGGACATTTGTAACTACAGTCTCAGCCTTTTTCATTAAGTCCTTCAAACTATTTGAGTACGTCACAGACTGTTAGAACTAGGAAGATACATTTTGTGCATGTTATCGTTTGGTTCCTGTCAGTAAAAGCATCATGTAATCACAATGGTCGTCTTCTTAGATGCTCATTAGTATTTCTCACGTGGACTGAAAAGATATACCTGTCTTTGTCCATTTTGTCTATATTTGCGCTTCTGCAGGTTTTGGAGAGCTACGAACGTGCTTACAGCAATATGGTTCGAGTCCAGCAGCTGTCAGAACTAGAAGAGGTCAGATCTAATTCATTCAAGACCAATTCTCCTTGCGACTCTCGCTAACCACCTGAGTTGGAGAGGAGACAGGAGAAAGTATTCAAAAATACATGATGAATCTTTCTTATTTCTTTATATTTTTTTCTTTATGTTCTATCGATAATAGGTAATTGAATATTATACGCTGCCTGTGGGAAATAATATTGCTGAAGAACGGAGAGCCCTAATTCGTAATATGTGGACTCAGCGGATTCAGGGATCTAAGCGTAATGTAGAGGTACATTATTTCTTGTGTTTACATGTTAGTTGAAGCCACTGAAATGAATAACAAGTCATATGGTGTATTCTAATGAAATATTGCTGTATGGTGACTTTAGTAAACGAACAGGTTGAGGTTTTTCTAATATATCAAGGTTTGCTTACTTATTTTTCATCTTGATTTATAAAGAAAGTAGCTTCATTAGTCAAAGCATGTATCATCATAGGTACACCTAAATAATAAGCAAACAAGGAATTTCATTTGACATTTTTATGAAATGGTCCCAGTTGTTCCGTATGACAGTCTGATTTTTAATACTTTGTATCCTCTTCCCAGGTGTGGCAATCACTTTTGGCTGTTCGGGCACTTGTGCTACCTCCTACCGAGGATGTTGAAACTTGGCTCAAGTTTGCCTCGCTTTGTCGAAAAAGTGGGAGGATCAGTCAGGCAAAGTCTACTTTACTCAAGCTCTTACCGGTAATTTGACCTTTTGCCTTTTGATAGAATTTTCTGTGAGTGCAGTTTTTTTTCTGTTTTGTCTAACGTATGATATCCTAATTTTGTAGTTTGATCCAGAAGTATCACCAGAAGACATGCAATATCACGGACCTCCACAAGTGATGCTTGGATATTTAAAATACCAATGGTCACTTGGAGAGGAACGTAAGCGCAAAGAGGCGTTTGCCAAGCTGCAAGTATGTCATATTCGTATTAGCTACTTGTCTGGATTGATTCTCTTTCTCACATTTTCCCAGTTCTTATTTAAGTGGCCAATGTTTTTTCCCTCAATGTGAATTAAATGTTTTTAGATTCTGGCGACGGAACTTTCAAGTGTGCCACATTCTCAGTCAGACATACTGGCTAGTATGGTATCTAGCAAGGGAGCAAATGTTCCACTTCTTGCACGTGTAAATCTCAAATTGGGAACATGGCAATGGGCACTTTCTCCCGGATTGAATGATGGGTCTATTCAAGGTGAATATTAGTTACTTTTAACTGTGTAAGTGTAGTCAAACATCGTCTGACCATAACATTCTGGTGACAATCTAATGCTCTTTTCCAGAAATTCTTGATGCATTTAGCAAATCTACCATCTATGCTCCTAAATGGGCTAAGGCATGGCACACATGGGCGTTATTCAATACGGCAGTGATGTCTCATTACATGTCAAAAAGTCAAATTGCTTCTCCGTTTGTTGCTGCTGCAGTCACTGGATACTTCCATTCTATAGCATGTGCTGCGAATGCCAAAGGAGTTGATGATAGTTTACAGGTTGAGTGTGCATGCTTTCATGGATTCCATGTTTCTCGTACTTAACCTGTGTGTTTCTTTTCTTCGCCTTGTTATGCCAGATAGATTAAGTTCCTAACTTGCTACATCTCTGATATTTGTTGAAGTTAGGAGTTTTTTGCAACAGTCCCTGATATCAAGTTCCACTAGTCTTTCATTATTTTCTGTTTTTCGTTTGCATATAAAAAAGAATTGTCTTTCTTTTTTTCTGAGAAAACATTAATGGTTTGTGTATGAGCCTACCCTTTGGTATCTCTAATATGCTAATAAGTAGCAAAAAAGTGATGGCTCTTAGGGAATTTGATCGAAGCTTTGTTTGCTTCAGACTGACGTTTACTCTGGTGTTGAATTTACTTTAACAAACATTTAAGGGTAAAACGTCATGAGCCAACAGTCAATTAAGAATGTAAATGCGGGAGGGAGACATTATATTTCTTTCCTTTGTTTGCCTTAAGTTCTAAGTTGCTTTTGTTGAATTAGTTTTCCCTTCTGTCTCATTTACTTAGGATATACTGCGTCTTCTCACATTATGGTTCAACCATGGAGCTACGGCTGATGTCCAAACATCATTGAAGAGAGGATTCAGTCATGTCAGCATTGACACATGGCTTGTTGTGTTGCCTCAAATAATTGCTAGGATACATTCAAATAATCGTGCTGTCAGGGAACTGATACAGTCTCTTCTCATCCGCATAGGAGAAAACCATCCACAGGTTTGTAGTTTTCCATTAACTCTAAACTTTTAAATCTTCATCTGTATTACGAATTTATGATCGATATGAATAAGTTTTGCTCTGTCATTTTGATCGGGAATTTAGCTGCTTCGATTTGAATTTGATATTGTAGACATCTGATCTCTTTATTATTAATGAAGTGTCATGCTAACTCAGAACTCATGATTTTCCCTTGACTATATCAGGCTCTCATGTATCCCCTTCTCGTTGCTTGTAAATCAATAAGCAATCTGCGGAGAGCTGCAGCTCAGGAGGTGGTTGATCAAGTTCGCCAGCACAGTGGCGCCCTTGTGGATCAGGCTAGTATTCATCTTCTTTCTTCTTGTGCTTAGCTTTGTCTATATATTTGAAAGTATTTTCTTCTAACTGAGCTAATTGGTGACCCCTTTCCTTTACCCCCACAACAACCAAAAAACAAAAAAAAACAGGCACAACTTGTATCACATGAACTTATCAGGGTTGCTATACTTTGGCATGAAATGTGGCATGAAGCACTAGAAGAAGCTAGTCGCTTGTATTTTGGAGAACATAACATTGAAGGAATGCTGAAAGTACTTGAGCCATTACATGAGATGCTTGAAGAAGGTGCAAGAAAGGACAATGTGACCATACAAGAGAGAGCATTTATAGAGGTAGGACCATTTTCAGCAGTCCTGGTTTTCCAACTTGTGTATAACATAGTGTTTTTCTTACACGTACATGCCATTAGCTGTATCTCCGCGGTGTCCTTGATTTAATATTTCTCTAGCACAGAACTGTACAACATTGCAGCATCCAGTTTTGTTTTTGCCATGTAACCTGTGGTCATTTTTTTCTGGGGTTTAAGAATTTAAGTCAAACAGGTGACCTTGATAGGATAGGGTTACGGTGTGGAGTATTTGTTTTCATATATTTCAATAGAGGCTATATGTGAACTGGATGATGTTTGTTCGTAGCAGCAACTAAAGTTGGTGTGTTGTTGATGCAGGCATACCGTCACGAACTACTAGAGGCATATGAATGTTGTATCAATTACAAGAGAACTGGAAAAGATGCTGAACTTACACAGGTGACGAAATTTATTTACAAATTGCATGTGTTCTTGCTTGTTATCTCTGGAAAGGGACATGAATTGACATTTTTTTCTTTTCAATTATTCATCATCATTAGGCTTGGGATCTTTACTATCACGTTTTCAAACGGATTGACAAACAGCTTGCCAGTCTCACAACATTGGATTTGGAAGTAATTTGATTCTCTGTTTCTTTGGTTCTCTCTTCTCTTTTTACTTTATAATCTAACTGTCACATTACATGTTGGATAGTCTGTGTCTCCTGAATTGCTGCTGTGTCGTGACTTGGAGCTAGCTGTTCCTGGAACATACCGTGCGGGTAAAATTTTGTACTAAAGTTTGTGAGCTGATTTACGTTTTTAACCCAGGATTCCGTGCTTAGATCCATGCTTCGGTTTTATTTAAATAGATGCCCCCGTTGTGACGATAGCATCGTTTTCTCGTCAACTTCTTGTCATAACTTCTAAACAACGACCACGGAAATTGACTATTCACGGAAATGACGGTGAGGACTATGCCTTTTTGTTAAAGGGACATGAAGATTTAAGGCAAGATGAGCGTGTTATGCAGGTGATTTTCCCAAAAAAAAATATCAGTTGTGCAGTATTGTGTTCACTACAAGATAACACTTATCTCGTTCTTCTATTGTGTTCCAGCTTTTTGGTTTAGTGAACACTTTGCTCGAGAATTCCAGGAAAACAGCAGAAAAAGATCTGTCCATCCAACGGTATTCTGTAATACCTTTATCTCCCAATAGTGGACTCATTGGATGGGTTCCGAACTGCGATACCCTTCACCATCTTATTCGAGAATACAGAGATGCGCGAAAGGTTTGTCTTGTATACCTCAAGGTTTTCACTCTTGAAGTCATTTGCAGTTTCTGTTGACTCTTACACATGCCCTTCTTTATTTCCAGATCATTCTTAATCAAGAACACAAACATATGTTGAGTTTTGCTCCAAACTACGACAATCTACCGCTTGTAGCAAAGATTGAAGTATTTGAGTACGCTCTAGAAAACACAGAGGGAAATGATCTGTCCAGGGTACACAATCTCTTAACTTCTAGTAGTTTTTTCTTGGCTAATTTAGCCAATCTGGAATACTAAGTGGCTTCAGTTCTTCTTCTTGGTAGGTTCTCTGGTTAAAAAGTCGCTCGTCAGAGGTATGGCTAGAGAGAAGAACCAACTATACTAGAAGTTTAGCCGTTATGAGTATGGTATGTGTTTGCTTTCATCATTTGTTCACCACTAGTTTAGCATCAAAGAAGAGTATACTCATGTTTGACTTGCGATTTTTAATGAACTTCTCTCGCATTACTTTTGTGTCAGGTTGGTTATATTCTTGGGTTAGGTGATCGACACCCAAGTAACCTTATGCTAGACAGATACAGGTACATAGAAGTAACGAAGGGTTTACATTACTTAGAAGTTCTGTTTCTTTATCAATGGTTTGAATTTTGCAGTGGTAAAATCTTGCATATTGATTTCGGAGATTGTTTTGAGGCGTCTATGAATAGAGAGAAGTTTCCTGAAAAGGTATGGGACCTATAATGTTTCTCATACTACTTTTTTGCGACAACGATATGAGGAGAGAGCTTTATTGGCTAAACATTATGTTAGGTTCCGTTCCGTCTGACAAGAATGCTTGTCAAAGCAATGGAAGTAAGTGGCATCGAAGGAAACTTCCGGTCAACGTGCGAAAATGTTATGCAAGTTCTCAGAACCAACAAAGACAGTGTAATGGCAATGATGGAGGCGTTCGTGCATGATCCTTTAATCAATTGGCGTCTTTTTAATTTCAATGAAGTCCCTCAACTAGCCCTGCTCGGTAACAACAATACCAATGGTCCTGCTAATGTTGAACCTGAGGAAGTAGATGAAGATCTCACTGATGTCGACCTTCCTCAGCCTCAAAGGAGTACTCGAGAGAAGGAAATTCTTCAGGTTTCTTTTGAAAATATATCTCTTGCTATCATGTTTTCCTCATAATCTTCCTATTGTTGATTTGCTTCTTGGATTACTTCAGGCTGTGAATATGCTTGGCGATGCAAATGAGGTATTGAACGAGCGTGCAGTAGTTGTAATGGCTCGTATGAGTCATAAGCTTACGGGTCGTGATTTCTCTACGTCTGCAATTCCAAGCAATCCCATTGCTGATCACAATAACTTGCTCGGAGGAGATTCTCATGAAGTCGAACATGGTTTGTCTGTGAAAGTTCAGGTTCAAAAGCTAATTGATCAAGCCACTTCACATGAGAATCTCTGTCAAAACTATGTCGGGTATGTTCTTCTCCATTCTTGTGCTTATCTGTTTTCATTGGCATAAGTTTGGTTTGTGAGATATGATGTTAAGTCATTTATATTGATAGAGAATAAATTATCCAATGGATTGATGCAGAAATGTGAATGAAGTTTCTTGTTTTTGTTTGCAGGTGGTGCCCTTTCTGGTGAGAAGGATCATCTGTTATGTTTATTGTAAATAAGCTTTGTAAAAATTCAACCAAGGTGCATTTCTTTGGATTTAATTTGATGATAAAGTATGGTCTTTTTAATGTAAATAAATGTGTTAGGTCGGTTTGGAGTTTCGTTTTTGTTTATGTTAGGGTTTAGTTTCCGGGGAAACAGCTTAGCATCGGAGGATACGCTATAATTCCATTGGCTTTGTATCTTTTTCATGTTTCAATCAATAAATTCTAAAGTAAAAAAGAAATAAAAATAATAATAGTCTGTTAGGACTTGGGTCCCTAATCATATGACTCATATCTTATTTAACTTTTAAAAGATGTAACGTGGTTGAATAAATGGCATACAACATTCTCCTACATTTATCTTTTCTTCTCTTTTTTAAACTTCTTTTTTATTTCACTTTGATATATCATGAAATCTTAATGTAAATCAGGTCCAATACATGAAGGAACAAAGTTATATGTTGTAAATAAGGAAAACTCAGTTGAATTATCAAACTTCGCCAACCATTTCTCGATCTCACTAATCCAGTTGTGTAAACTGAAATTCTTCTTGTGGCCTTTGATGAGTTGAAAAAATGATTATCCCCTTCAAAAGTAATCTTGCGATACCCTTTGCTATACGTATGTTGTGCTGCCATTAACAGGGCTTAGTGTTCTGTTTCTAAAGGAGATGTACATGATTCACCTTTGCTTTTGGCTGCTCCATCATATATACCTTTATCCTCTCTAAAGATCCATGCAGCTTCTGATGCTGTAAATTGTTCTTGTAAAGCGACAATCATAGTTGCATTCGATGTGACCAGCCTGTGGTGTACCATCATATATAGCACTACTTTTCTTCTTTTTCTTTTCATTTGAAAATAACCTTTTCAAAAAGGAAAAAAATATCGTTTCTTACCGGTTACCTCCCAAGGGATTTTATGAATTATATAAATTTATCCGAAATTCACTTAACTTAAAAATGAGATTTGTTATTATTTGTAAGGAGATTTATTATTAATTAAAGAAAATCTCTTTTCCATATGTTGGAAACCCTTCATTATTTTATTTTATTTTTGCTTAAACTCATTATTTTCATCAAGGCAAAAACTTAAACTTAAATCACATCATGCATTTCTTTTTGAAAAATTAGTTTTTATGGGCTCAACTGATATATAATTTAGATGATGCAATCAATACAAAGACAGACTGAACCCTCATACAAACATACAGACCCTTATGACTTTAAAATAGGACATATTAAGATATAAATTCTCCTAATAAAATTTAGACATTACAATTTGGAGAAATAAAATTTAGGTTAATGTTAATTAAATTCTAAAATATCTTTTTCTTTAGTTTTAACATTACAAAAGAAAAAAAAAATCCGCTCTTAGTT
>CAJHQQ010001228.1:0-107476 GCA_905132885.1 Moricandia moricandioides
ATGATCATGATTCAGGAGTTCAGGACCTTGGTCTAGGAGCAAGACCATATCGCTGTCTATAACAGATTGATATTCTCGTGTGCAATTGTTATCACTGTACAATCTGTAAAGTATTGCCTCAGAGTCTCTTGGATCAGATTATCAGTCGCAGTATCTACAGAAGCAGTGGCTTCATCAAGAACCAATGACTTTGCTTCTCTTGAGCAAGACTCGTCCAGGCACACCAGTTGTCTCTGACCAACACTCCAGTTTTGTCCATTCTCGCTAACTGATACATAAGAAGATATACCTTTCAGTACATGTGCTTTAAGAATTTAAAGATGGCTCTGTGCGACAATGGTTTTATTAATACTAACCCATGTTCAAGACACCCTAGGCAATAATTAGGCCTTTATATGATTTAAGCGGACGCCTAGACTGAGTTTTAAATACGGAATTACTAACCAGGAGAGTCTAGCTTTAGTTCTTTCTTCTTACTTCATCTCCCAGTTGACACTTGTTGAGTGCCTGAAGAGAGACAAGAAAACTGTATGAGAAGCTTCCTTTTGCTACCTGTAGAGAAACACATCAAGAAACAAGAGAGCCAACGAATCTCCAGATTTTGGCATCAGTGTATTCCTCAAGAGGGTCCAAGTTGCTACGAACTGTGCCTTCAAACATGGTCGGATCTTGAGGTATTATACTTAGCCTGGAACGCAAGTCGTGAAGTCCAATGGTCAAGATGTTTATCCCGTCGATTCTGATTTCTCCGGCTGTTGGTTCCACAATCCTAAAAAGAGTTTGTATTAAAGTGGACTTGCCACATCCTGTTCTTCCAACGATTCCTGTTTTCAGGCCTCCTGGGAAAGTACATGTCAGTCCATGCAGCACCATAGGCAAATGAGGCCCATATCGAACCTGGAGGTTACTAATAGTAATCTCTCCACGAGAAGGCCATGACTTCTTAGGCCGAGTTGATTCAATCACCAGAGGAGGTTCACTAGGGATGTCTATGTACTGAAGCATTCTCTCCACAGATATCATTTTGTTCTCAAGATCACAAAGTGCCCACACTAAATTTGATTGCAGGCTGTTTAGATTAAGTGCATATGTAATAGCCAATCCTGCAAAGCCTATAAGAAAGACGAGGAATATTCTTAGTTGTGAATCTGAACCAAAACAAATTAAGTGATAAAAGGACAGTAGTGACTTACTTGGATTAACTGTCCCTTCAGGCGCAGAAACTATGATAACAAGTGATAGCGCAAATGCGATAGTGGATAACAGTTCAAGGCGGAAGCAGAGCCATTCCATTGCACCAGTAGAATGGAACCACAGCCTAGAAAGACAATCGCTAAGTCTCATGATGTCACCGAGGAACCTCGGTTCTTGATCAAAGCTTCTGATAGTTGTTACCCCTGAAAGTGTTTCTGAAAAATGATGTACCAAAGGTGATCTGCTTATTCCAGCTAGTCTTTCGAGTTCCCGAGCAGCAGATATGTAATATTGCTGTGTGCATACATAGCATTAATAAGTAAAGAGTGAGAACCACACAAGAACCTTAGTATGTTTCAGGATTATGGACAGTACCCGGTACCAGGCACTTGCAGCGACAACAGGGATGAAGATGATAAGGACCTGCCAAGCGACCTGTATCATCACTCCCATAATCCCCAAAATGTTAATAGCAGCAATAGCAACATATGCAAATTGACCCGGTAATCTCAAGTCCACAACACTTTGGTCTGTAGAAGCCTAAAACAAAGATTGAAAGATTGAAATATGTTTTTTGGCATTGTCATTCGTGTAACCAAGCATATGGAGATTACTTACTCTATTCAAGATTCTTCCCATTGGTGTAACATCAAAGAATGACATGGAAGCACGGAAAATGCGGAGATGCATTTGTGTGAAGAGTTCAGTAGCCATCTTGAAACCAGTCATCGATACAAGCAATGCTCTGACGAGTATGCACAAGGAGCTCACGATGGCTAGAACGACATAGACTAAAATCAATGTAAAGCCGCTCACTGGAGGTTCCACATCCTTGGAAACAGGAGTCACCCATGTCATCCAATAGTTGCTCCCAATATTTAGAACCTGAAAGAGAATCTGTACTAGCAATATAATAGGAATCACTGCTCCTCCATATGCTAGTGCCATGTACTGCTTGTACACAGTGAACCCAACTTTCCCCTTCTCCCTTTCCTCTTCTTGAACTAGTTGTCCTCTTGGCTTACCCGAATCTTTCTCTAGCTTTTCTTCATCATTGGGTACTTGTTTTTCTTTGTTTGTAGTTGATTCTGATGAAGCACAGACTTGTTCATATGTATCAACTGTTGCTAAGGCATCAGTGTGCGCTCCCACAAGCTTCATGAAATCTGTTCCTGAATCGAGAATTTCATTGTATCTCCCTTTTTGCGTGATCTTTCCTTCTTTCATCACCTACCAAAATGGTTATTTGATATCATAACTACGTAGTACAATAATGCACGTGCAAGATAGTAGAGCAAACAAGTCACAAACCAGTATAAGATCAGCTTCAGGCAGAAATTCAACTTGATGAGTGACGTATATGACTGTCTTGTCTTTCAGAATCCCTAGAATGACTTCCTGTTACAAAGAACACTTAGCACAACACAGCACAAAGGGGATGGTAAGAGTAGAAAGAAAAGGAAACGAGCATTACCTTGAAGAGATGTGATCCTGTATGAGCGTCTACTGCACTAAAAGGGTCATCGAACAAATAAATATCTGCGTTTTGGTAGAGAGCACGAGCGATTTGTGTACGCTGCTTCTGTCCACCGCTTAGAGTGATACCCCTTTCCCCAATAACAGTTTGGTCATGGAAAGGAAGCAACTCCAAGTCCTTGTTCAAAGAACATGCTTCAAGCACCCTCTCGTACCATTCTCTTTCCATTGGCTTACCAAACAGAATATTATCCTCAACTTTGCCGCTTTGGATCCAAGGAGATTGTGCAACGTATGCCTTCCTTCCAAGAACCTTAACAGTTCCAGATATTTTGGGAACTTCACCTAGTATGGATGAGAGTAAGCTTGATTTACCCGAGCCAACGGTACCACATATAGCTACATTCATCCCCTGAGATACTTCAAAACTCACGTCTCTCAGTGTTGGGATTGGGGAAGAGTCATCCCAAGAGAAAGAACCATTTCTTACTTCCAGAGCCATCTCTGAACTTCTACAAGTAAGTCGCTCCACAACATCTTTCTGCAAATCATCAAGACAGAGAAAAGATGCAATCCTGCCAAGAGATACCTTAACCTGAACAAACATCGAGATTGTTTCTGGAAGTTTGTAGATTGGGCTTTGCAGAATCTGGAAAGTTGCAAGAGCCGCCAGTATCTTCCCTGATTCAAGAGGAATCTTGAGAAGTATACAAGCACCAAAAGCTGTTGCAGATATGAAAAAAGGTGCAGTCCACAAAACAGAGCTCATAGCAGCTGAATTATACACAAATTTCTTAAGCCAGCCTGCTTCGACATGTCTAAGGTCAAGAATCTTAGAAAGGAACTTCATCTCCCACCCCTGAAGCTTGAGAATCCTCATGTTAAGTAACACCTCCGATGTTTTCTTCATCCTGTTGTCTTTAGACTTCATCAAACTGCTCTGAAACTTATCTTCCAGCTTTGCAAAGGGATAGTTTGCAAGCATAACTAAAATAGTTGCGGGAAAAGCTGCAATTGATCCAAGTCCGAGGCTATTGTACAAGATCCATAAGGCTAAACTAATTTGTAAAACAAGTATCCATGGATCATGCATAAACCAACTAAAAGCATCTAACCTGTCAGCATCTACTGCCATGAGGTTTATAATTTCGCCACTAGTGTGTCCTTGGCTTGAGTGACATGGAAGTGTCAAGCCCTTCTCGTAGATCATTGAAACCAGGGCCGCTTTCATCCCAAGTCCAGCTTTGCCCGACCTGAAGAACCAATGCCTCCGCGTTTGGCACTCCACAAGCTTGGCAACAAAGAAAATTGTTACTAAAACATACCCTTGGTATTTATATTGCCTTTGACCATTCAGGTACTGAACAAAACTATCCATGAGATACGGTGCAACATAGCAAGACATCGTGTACACAAAAGCAAACAGAAATGACAAGAGAATATCTCGCCACACTGAGAGGAAAAGCGCCTTGACAAGCTTAAACGTGGTGATCCTTCTTTCACCATCGTCCCATTCAAGCTTACTCCTACATACTCGAAATAGGTTCTCAGCTCTGTCACTACTGTCAACTTGAGGAACATCCTTGCTGTCTATGATTTTTTCATTTCCTAAGGTAACCAAAGGACTCATCCAAGAGAAACTCATGAGGCTTAGAAACCCAGCTTTTGAGAAAGGTGTAGTTACCTCATCACAGACTTCATTCTCACTAGATTCAGCACTACTCAATAATGGTTCTTCGAGAAGGGTGGTCCTCTCACCTTCTCCTTTCTTCCAAAAGCACGAACAACAGAGAAACAAGCCAGCGCAAATTCCCACTAAGTCAGACACTAAATTGTGAACTGACACTAGTTCTTGCTTCTTGTATAGAACGAAGTCTACCACAAGACGGTAGCAAGAAAGAAAGAAATAGAAAACCCACCAGACTCTAAGCAAATATGGTAACTTTTGCTCATGAGGATCAGTGTATAGACCACGAAGGTACATAGAGATGGTACCCCAAGTAAGCGCAGCCAACAGAAGATCAAAGAGAGCACACACATTTGAATGCCAGCGAACGCAACTCAGCAACGAAAGCACAGAATAAAACACACATAACGACATACAGCACATAACAACCAGCTTATTATACATTAAAGACAGCTTTGCAGATCTTTTAGCCATGAAGCCATCACTGTTTTCACAAGCTACCCTCTTCTTATACACCCATGAACCAATAAGAATTAGTAAAAGCACCAGATTCAAGAAAAAGGAGAGCAAGGGTAAGTAGATGGGCTGAATGAGAAGAAAATCGAGAGGATTTTCCATCGGAAAATGAGATAGAGAATTGACCAAAATAATTCCTCTTTGTGACTGGATGGATCTTTATAGGCCACTGAGTCAATAAATAATACTACTTTGGAAGACCAAGACGAGCCACAAATAATATTATATATAGACCATGACGCAGCAAAGCCACAACCTAACCTTCGCAGAAACTTCCTTGTGATATCCTCTGAATAATAATACTTACAATATTGTGAAACCTAACAATACAAACGATGAAGAGCTATATCATCAATTCATCGTGGACATATATGATCTACCTAAACGTCACTATAAAGCAGGACCTGGCGTTATAGTTGTGTCTTTGTGCGTACCAATTTTTCTACAACAAGCGTCATCAACAGAAACAGATAACACTTACACAAGAATATGTTAGGTTCTCATCGGTTGTAGCAAAGCTTCCTTGTTCTTGAGTGGTCTTGCTGTCATCTCCTATATAGCTGTAGTAAGCAAAAGAAAACTCAAGAGAACGATGAACTTTCATTTTATTCCCAAAAGTCTGATAATCACAGAAGTCACGGTTACATACTCAAACATATCTTTAAGTCTCTGCTAGAAACTAATCACATGAAACTCCACTACACATCATAATCAGACGATATCTCACAGAGACAAATGATCTGTTTTAATAGTATAGATGAAGTTGCTTTCAAGATTTCAATTTCCTGAATTCTTCAAAAACTCAACTTGTGTTATTTTTCTTGTTTATATTCATACTTATATATTCAAATAAAGATTGAACTAAAATACAAAAGAAAATAATATTGTACTTAACTATAACAGTTGACAACAAAGCAATTAGTAAACACACATACAAAAAAAGGATACCTTTGAACTTGTTTTTGTTACCATTTGTAAGTAACGGTTTATCTTCAGAGCTTCACCTCCACATCAACACCAGCAGGAAGATCCAGTTGCATCAAGGAGTCGATGGTTTGAGCAGTAGGGTAGAGAATATCAATCATCCGCTGGTGCGTCCGGATCTCAAAATGGAACCTTGCATCCTTGTGAACGTGGGGAGACTTGAGAACACAGTAGATACGCTTCTTGGTTGGCAATGGAACAGGACCCATAGTCTTTGCATTGGTGTTTCTTGCAGCGTCAAGTATCTGCTTGCATGAGTCCTCAATAAGAGGTACCCAGTATGACCTGAGCTTGATCCTAATCTTCTGCTTTGGTGCCATCTGCTTACACAATAAAACAATGAATCTCCACCAAAAAAAAATATAATCTTTAAATCTCAGTAAGCAGACACAACAACATTCAAATGTAAAGATGATCATTTCATACTTCTCTTTTCTACATATACTTTTGATTGATAGCATTCCTCACTAGTACTAATACACATAAGAGAGCTTAGAGTGACCAAAAAGTCTATAGCTTTGATGAAGACAAGACATAGAAACATCAACTTCTAGTAAGTGAGATCCTTTTAATGGGAATGGAACATACCTTGTCCGCGTCTACATTGATGGAGGAAGAGCTCGGAACCTGAACCACGCAGACACAAAAAAGGAGTAAACTTCACCAGAACAAAACTAACACACACACACACACACACAAAAGGAGTACACATACACATAAGCTAATGATTCTGCAGAACAGAGTACCTCAGAGTATTCCTCATCTAGAACTTGAGGAGTTGAGTCAAGAGTTTCTGGAACCGCAAAGACCTTCTTCGTAAACGAGAAGGAGGGTTTGGAGCCAATGCTGCCGTGAGGAGAAGAAGATGGAAGCAATGAAAACAGAGAGACTTTCTGTCTCGTAAAAGAGGAAGAGGTGGGATTGGCAAAAGAGGGCAACGTGAATGAAGTTACAGAAGAAACCGCCATGGAAACAAAGAACCGATCTTTCTTCTTCTTCTTCCTCCTCTCAACGCAACAAGGATGGATGTAGCTTCCTCTTCCGCACCTTCTTCGCTTATCCAAAACCTTTTTGTGTTTTATTTGAGTCAATTGATGAGATAACTATTTATTTAAAGCCCACTTAATAAAATAAACGGCCCACACTAATGAATACCCATTTGGCCCAAAGTATAAAATAAAAAAAACAAGTAAACGTTTTCACCCCTGGAGACAAGCTCAAAGCTAAAGCCAAACACCATAACAAAACTCGAGTTTATACTTTATATGGAACGATGGGGGAAAAAAAAAAGGAGCAAATGGATGCGACAATTTTCAAGTACATAAAAGGAAGCTATGGTGCATAGGAAAAAAAATGTTATCAACTTTTTCTTTTAGCTCAAATTATTTCATAATATAAAGTTTTGATGAGAGAATGAGAGGTCATGTTTGAAGTAAGAAATAATCAGTAAATAGTTCCTTGGGCCATACCAAACTTAAATTAACACTGGCAAAGAGACTTATGATCTCTTGATTTAAGTTATAAACCATGATTACTAGTAATCCCCTATATATTAGGATCTTTTAAAAAGATGTAACCTCGAGTTTGTACTAATTAAAAAATAACTCAATCCTATGTGGCACTTGTGTATGCCTTCCAAATCCTATTTCAAAGAATTATAGAGCACTTTATATAAAATATAGTCTAAAAATTATACTCTCTAGCAAAATAATATTTGTAGGCCATAGTTGGTCACATATTTTTATTGTTTCTCAGACTTTCTTTAAATAAAACATACGGAATTTCCTAATGTGATTAAAATATATATAGTAATTAATGATTTTAAATAATAAAGATTTGATAACAATATGTATTTTTTTATCATTTTTGTTTATTTCTTTATTATTAAAACAAATTACATAATTACATTAACCATATAATAAAAATCTAGATTTTTTGTATATGTTGTATTTTGAATTTTTCAAAACGAGTGTAAATTACTAAAATTGTTAAAAATCTCACATTAATATTTATGATTAAGGTTTATTTTTTTTTATATTAAGATACACTGAATATAAGATCATATGAAGAAATAATTTTATGTGAGACTAATATATAATGTTTGTCACATAGTTTCATAACTATATATCATAGCAACAATCGCTTTTAAATTTTTTTGAAAAATTAAAGTACATAAGAATCAATCCGAACCAGACCCATAAAGATTCGATCCGAACCAAACCAAATCAGATTCGTAAAGATCTGCAAAAATAATCAAATTTTACAATATAAAAATAAAAAATTTTAATAAATATTTCACCATACGCAAGGTACAAATCTTATCCTAGTAATTTATTACTAAATAATAAGCAAATCGAGCATTCTATGCGTGGCACTTGTTTGAAACGTTAAAAAATTTATGTCGTCAACAATGAATCAAACAAGCACGTATATAATATTACTCAGTTATCTAAGAAACTTTTCTTCTTGCGCTATAAACAAAAATGAAATATAATCATAAAACTTGTCTCTAAAACTGCAAACTTTATTCTGCTTTAAACAGATTAGGCACTAGATAAAAAAAAAAAAAAACAGCACTATTATAAACCAAAACTCGTGCAGCTTGTGAGACAAAACAAAGAAGCTTCATTCTTCCTCGCACATCACATAATCACACACTTACCACCATTCGACGGAGCCGTCGGCCAATAGGGAGGTTCAATATAAGAATAACTAGACAACGGCATTGGCGGTGGAGGCTGCATAGCAAAAGGCGGTGGTGCAGTATGCTGCTTATACACCTTTTCTGAAGCCTCCTCCTCCTTCTGAAGCGGAGGAGGAGGAGGCTTCAGCATGGGATAACCATAGTTTCCAGCGAGAAACTGATGCTGCGGAGCATGATAATAAGGAGAAGGGTATGAATAATTAGCAGCGGAGTTGTAACAGCCTGATTGACCATAATAGCTGCCTTCTCCAGGTTGAGGAGTGATAGGTTGGCCTTCAAAGTGGAGCTTGATGACCTTGCCGTGATCGCTATTCTTTTGAATAACCGCGATAATCAAATTAGGGTTAGCTCTAGCCTCCAGCTTCATTATGTCCCCATAAGTCACCGAGTAAAGTGCTGCAAATATATATTAAATACATTTTTTAAAAGTTTTGTCACAAAAATAAATCTCAAAAGAATCCGTAATTAGAATAGATTATAATCAACAACCAAATGTAAAAGAGAAGAAGAAGGTACCGGTGATAGAATGCATAATTTCCGAGACTTTTTGTTGACAAAGCTCGCAGTTATTATTCACTTGCATCTCACAGCTCTGCAATTAAAAAAAAAAAAGATTTTTAACAATATAGTTTAACTGAATTAAAAAGAAAAAAATTCTTTATTTGTTTTCGCTAACCACATCCACAGAGAAATCCATTGGAGGAAAACCTTGTAGCATCATCGTTGCTTTGTTTGATTGGTGTCTAACGAAGAAAAATCAATAGAACTTTTTACAGGTAATAAATATAAGATTGTTCTTTGTTTAACTAAGGCAAGTGTATCTCATTTTTTTGATACAAGACTTTAATATTTTATCTTGTCTTGCCTGAAAATGCGTCGTGTAGGATATTTAAATTTCCGATAAATTGTTTTATTCTACGCAGCATTAGGAGGGAAAACAGCAAGATCATTTCATGATATCGTACCTATATATTATACTCATTATTCATTCATTGAAAAAATAAAAATCAAAGGTAAGCAAAGGCCAATAACCAAGACTAGCAATGTTCAACGAATCGCGAGGCGGTAACTAGGCGTTTTACAAAAAACTAATGACTAAGCGAATTATTTGGGGCTTAGACGAAGTGTATGCGTTAACGGATTATTGATTTATTATATATATAAACTTATATGAAATATTTTAATTTTTATAAAAAATTTTTAATGATAATTATCAAAATTAGATATGCAAAACAAAATTAATTAGTCAGATTTGTGAATATATACTAACATTATTGTTTAAATTAACATATTTATACTAATTTAGATTGATTATAACCGATTTCGAATAGTTAAATATATTTGAATCATATAAATCAGATTTTAGGAAAATCGTTTTGGATAGGACCGAGTTACCACTAAGCGGGGACTTAGATGCCGCGTAGACCAATTTTTAGAACCTTGACCGTGAGTATATTAAACATATTTTTGCCTATCACAACTGCTTCATCTAAATTCTTTTTGTCAAATTATTAAATCAAGTTTTAATGAAACAAATTTAATCCAAAAAATAATTGTGCACAAATCTTTGTGAAAGTTCAACAAAAACGTTACGAATCATAATACCATAAACTACGATATAACTTCTCAAAATAATCGTAGACGAAATGGTTAACAGAATTATAATTGAAAAAAAAAATCAAAAGAGACCAATATAACCTTGTTTCCTTGCAAGTGGAGTCAACTGGTTAACAAATCTAAACGAGAGATGACAAGATAGGAAGCCACTATTATAACGCATTCGTTAATACATTTGCTATCAAGCACTCTTACTCGTCCCCCACGCTAGCTTCGACCTGAATCGAAGAGGTATCCTTCTTAGTACCAGTGGACACGCCTGGTAGGTAGCGAAAGTAACTCTGTAACTTACCATCCTTCACTAGCTGCATTGCTTTATCAGTCTTCCCTTCACCCACCAAACCATCGATGACTTGCTTGTACATGTTGGGGCGAGACAGAACCTTGTGTTTGATAGCTTCTTCCGACATCTCAACCGCTCTATCAAGATCTCCTTTCTTGCAGATGAGCGGGATTAACAAACAGTAAGTCACTGTATCAGGAGTCAAACCTTCCTCCTTCATCTCATTATACCATTTCAAAGCCTCCTCAAGATTGTTATCACCGCGGTAACCCGTGATGAAAGCATTGTACGTATGAACATCAGGAGACACCCCTTCAGCTTTCATAACACCAGTGAGAACAACCGCATCATCAAACTTCTTGTTCCTAGTCAAACCTCTCACTCTCGAGTTATAACTCCTAATGTTAGGAACAAGGCTTTTGGACTTCATCAAATCCCAAATCCTATCTCCTTCACCAAACAAATCCCTCCTATAAAACTCCTCCAACAAGGTATTAAAAGTGATCATATCAGGCTCAAGCCCGTTCCTCTCAACCTCCTCTAAGATCCCTAATATATCCTCCATTGACCCTTTACGACAAAGCGCTTTGATCATTGTATTATAAGTAACAAGATCAGGAGTAATACCTAGCTTCTCTGGCAACTCCTTGAACACCTTCATGGCCTCATCAACCTTCCTTGAATTAACATAAGCTGATAAAAGCGCGTTGAAGGACTTGTTAGTCCTTTCGCAGTTTAGCTCAGGCATTTCATCGAACAGCTTGTGGGCATGATCGGCCATTCCTGAGTATCCGTAAAGGAGCATCATACGGATAACGAAATCTTCAGACTTTATGTCTGGGTACTTCTTCTGGTGCTGGAGGACGTCGTCGATGATTGAGAACTTGTTCGCCTCCCTGAGACGGCGGATGAAGGCGCTGTAGAGTCCGTGAACTTGACGGAAGCTCTCTGACTCGCAGGATCTCTTGAATTTTTCTACTTTCTTCGTCAATTTCGAATCTTTCGTCCCCTTGGCGTCGTTCGATGACGTCACTGCGTCTGTGGAGGCGGAAGCTGGAGAAACTGTGGGTTTCTTCGATTTATTAATGAACTTTTGGGTTCTGGGTTTTGCGGTGGTCTTGACGGTGGAGATGGGAGATTCTTTGAAGATTCCATGGAGGCGAGTGTACAGCGAGGAGCCCACTTTGCTCATTGCTCTTCGTGCAGGTAGAAATGTGAGTGTGAGGGTTTTGGGTTTTGGACAGAGACGAGTCGCTAGGTCTAGAGAAAATAGAACAGCGTGCCGTTTTTCCATACAAGGAGTCCTCTCTCTCGACTACGCAACGTTTCTTGTGTTAAATCACCAACTACATGCCGTTTTGCAATTACAATCACCGACTTCAAGCCGTAACAGGAATAAAGGTTTCAATTTCCGTGTGTTTAATTACAGGCGTATACGATTCTTGACTGTATCTCATTCTATTAGTGAAATCATTAGCTGCATAGCGTTTTTGTGACATCAACAAACAAAATGGAAGAAAGAGATCACAACTCTCAAATTCAAAGAAGGCACACAAACACAAAACTTCAGGTAGTTTGGTTATTCAATCACTGCTCTCGCAGTGTTCAACACAAGACAATTAAGAGAAGAAACATAGACTAAGACTCTTGCTAATGAACTACTCTTCGGAAGACAGATGTAGCTTGAACTGCAGATAGTCATTCTTCTTAGCAAGTTCAACAATCTCCTCAGCTTCCTCTTTCTTTGATCCTTTCACCAATTCATCAACTACCTCTTGCATGATGGCTCCATCAACAAGTAGACGCTTAGTGAATATCTCCTTGCAGAGCTCAAAAGCTGACTCCAAATCTCCAGCCTTACACATTGCAGGAAGCAACGAGGAAAAGATCAGTTTCATTGGGCGAAAACCGTTCTTCTCTAACTCCTTGTACCAAGTTTTGGCTTCGTCCACTTTACCTTCACCGGCACATCCTCTAACCATGGCTGTGAATGTGAATACATCGGGTTTGATCCCATTACTCTTAAGCTCGTCAAAAAGAGTGACCATCTCTTCTGATTTCATCTCCAATGCTAGTCCTAACAACCGAGCATTGTAACTACGTATGTCTCTTGCAACATTCTTCTCCACCATTCTAGCCCATATCTCTTCTCCCTGATCAAAATGCCCTTTTGTATACGTCTCGTGTAAAAGCAAGTTGTATGTGAAATGATCAGGTTTCAAACCCTTGTTCTCAATCTCATCAATCAACGCAATAGCTTCGGACAAGGAACCCTTTCCACACAACCCCTTGATCAGAGTATTGTAAGATGCAATATCTGGTTGGATCGAGAGTTTACCTGGCAACTCCTTGAAGATACCTTCAACCAAATCGAACTTCTTGGAGTTCACACACGCATTCAGCAAAGCGTTGAAAGACAAAACTGACCTCTTGCAGTTTCTCTCAGGCATTTGGTCGAACACCTTCTGTGCATTCTCAAACATACCAGCTCGTCCGTAGAGGTTGATAATCCTCGCTACGAATCCTTCCTTTGACATGTTGTGGTACTTGTTCTGCTCCTCCAGGATCTCCTCGATCCACTCAAACTTCTTGGCTGCGGCGAGACGGCGGACGGTTCTCTCATAGACGGCTATGTTCTTCCGGAACCACTCCGTTTCGGAAGCCTTTTTGAACTTCTCCGTGATGAACTTAGGGTCTTGTTCGTCGTTTACGAGGGTGATTAGGGACGGTGTTCGTTGCGAGGTTGTGGCTGCAGCAGCGGTGGCGGCGGAGAAAAAGCGGCCGCTCGTGGGGGTGTTGAAGCTTTTGGTGCCACGGAGGAGAAGGCGAGAGAGGGACGACATCGTTGTTTGATAGTGTGAAAGGTTTTGTCTTTGTTAGGTCTGAAGGTCCAAGGTTCAAGGGTTTCAGGGGAACGGCTTTCTTCAAATTAGGTTTGCGACTTTAAAAAGAAAATGAACCGGGAGTGGTAGTTTTGTAAAACACACAACTCATTACTTTGGTCTTTGTATTATTCAAAATTGAGAATTATAATTTGTATTTTTTTATCAGTTAAAAAAAAGTGGTTGATTAATTTCTATCAATGGAAACTTACCTCACTGCGAATCTTAGAAGGAATATAAACCTCTGACAGAAAAGACAGCGAGTGAACTGAGAGTGCTTCAATCTCAAACTTCACTCCTCTCTTCAGCATCGTTTCAAGTTCCAACCTTTAAAAAAAAACAAGTCGTATTAGTTTTGTGCTTTTGGATGACATGTGAATACAAAAACAGACATGGAAGTTTGATGGTACCTCCATTGTGGCATTTCACGCTTCAGGTAGCATCTAAGCAACATTGCTTCAGTTCTTTTCTTATCTGTGAGTGACAACCCCCCGGTCTCAAAAAAGGAAGCAATGAAAAACGGACAGATACAAATGGTTAATGATCTTACCTTCTTCTGTCAAGGGCAAAAGACACTGTTGGGGAACACCGTATATCTCAGAGTCTGAAGGAAAAGCTCCCAACCATTTCATATCTGGTGCTCGTAATGATTCTATATCATATGCCATTTGCTTACAGAAAGACAAATAAAGTAAAATAATTATCAGTTTGAAATGGGTCAAAACCATTCAACAAGACAACACAGGCGGTGAAATATTTTGAGTTAAATTATCTCTTTTCTATAACCGAATCTAACCATGGAGCCAAAACGGTATGTGGCAAGGATCTCAAAGCCATATGGATCACAGTCGACTAGACAGTGCACAGGTAGTTGCAACTTCTCCATCAAGAGTCGCAAGAACCTGGTGACAATAGATGTTATTCTATGATACATTCGTCCATAGAGGAGAATGTCTGATACCATAGTATTCCAAGAACCTGGAATTAAGTTATGTACCTTCTTGTAGAGACATCAGGATAGCCTCTTCCCTGCCAAAAACAATAATTCCTTTGATGTGAACAAAAAAAAGGAACGAAAAGGAAAACTAGTAAAAACTGACAGCAATAAAATAACAACGGGTAAACTGTAGTTCTTACTGTGATAACGACGCAGCGGTTCGTCTTGCAAAACATGTCATTTGCTAAACGCTGGAATACTATAAACCATGGATCAATTGAGTGATCAGTTGGTAAGTCATGAAGAAAGAAAAGTATCTTCTGTTAATATATAGATATAGACGGTTTACCTGTTTCTTTTTCCACCACCAGTATGTACTCTGCTAAACTAACAACATCTGCAAGCAAGAAGATGACATCCTATTATCAGTCCTGGTCACAATATGTCAGCTTATATAAGAATATGGATTGTCTAGAGAGCATAAAGCCTCGCTCAAAATTATTATATTAGTTATAAAATGCTGCTATCTATGTGACTTTGACCACAGGCAGACCACATCAGCAAGCATTATAACAGATGAAAGGAATTTTCTTCACTAATATATCATACCTTCGACTTCCTCTACAAGAACGGGAACGGGGAATGCCTGTCAGATTAAATCATTTGCAGAGTTATACCTCTGATGCCAACATAAATAGTGAATCTAATGTTTCAATCTTACAGTATTCAGGCTGCTTAAACAATCAAACTTCCTTCCAGCTTCCCTAAACTTTAGCCAGCCCATCACCAACCTACAACACAAGCTGGATTTTAAAACAAGGACATGCCTCATGATAGACTATAATCGCTGCCAAAAGTACCCACCCATTTCCAACAGACACCTGCAAAAATATCAATGAATCACACAGTAATCACATACTGATACTCAAGTTGAAGGAGGAAATATTCCAAGTACTAACCACATTCAAGTTGTACCGACTACACTGAAAAATGATGCATATATCAGCAATTGCGCGGTCTACAACTGATTGTGCTGTGGAGCAGACAAAAACAGTGTTACTGAAAGTCCAAGATCACAACAAAACATTCAAGTTGTATAGACTAAAAAGAGATGCATATATCAGCAATTGTGCGGTCTATAATTGAGTGTGCTGTGTAGCAGACAAAAACAGTGTTACGTCCAAGAACACAACAAAAGTGATAAATAATCATATTCAAGCCAAAAAAAAATGTGAATGGTTGTTATCAAGAATAAACTAAAAGATGATGCTCTTCCAGATTTACCTTTAAAAGCCGATGGGTGCATGTAGTAAATATCTCTTTTGGATCCATGTCTATTTTCTTGAAGAAGTTGTTGAACTATCAACAATACTCTTAGCAACACATCTGAAGGTAAAAGCATCACAAGAAATTGAATATTGTGATACTCGTTACTCCGATCAAGATATGACTCTAGACCTGAGTCGACTCACCGATTCTATAGGTTTGAGATCTCTTCTTAAGCGTGAGAATCTCCCGACCTTTTGGTTCATCAGAGCTGCAAAAACTGTAGGATGGTAAACTTATGAGGTATCAGTTCAGATTCTTAGTTCTAGAATCGTTCGAGCCAAGGCCAAGCAACGTAACTATTGAAAATCGAGAGAGAAGAGAGACGAACCAATCTGCTTCGGGATCATTGCAGTAGTTTCTGAATCGATTTATGAAAATTTCTGGAGATTTTCCTTCGGCTAGATCTTCAACGATCGATCGAGTAAACTCTGGTTCAAAACACGAATCATAGTGATTGAACAGCGGAATCATTCAACCTAGATGAGAATTAATCGTTACGATTCGAGAAATTAGGGTTTGTGATTTGAGATCTCTGTTACCTTTGATCTTTCGAAGCAAATTAGTCGTATCTGAAATTTGAAAATTTCCCTCCATCTCCTTCATGTTCTTTCTAAGAACCGAGAATGCAATCGGCGAGGAGATTTTAAAGACGAGAAGGGGAAGGGTATGAACTGCTTGCCGTTTGTTTTTTAATCAATAACTGCTTGCCGTTATAAGCTTTAAAAAAGAACATGCGTGCCGCTTTAGTAACCGACATGGCGTTTATAAAACGCGTGGGCGAACAACGGAACCATTTTTTTTTGCCGTAATGACGTCATCTTTTGCGACCGTTGATGCAAAAAAAGATTAGGGATGATTTAGATTCGGTGAAATCTACATTCTTGAAGTTTTTTCATAAAAATAGATCCTAATGAAAAAAATGATTAAAATGAATCTTTTATTTTTATTTTAATATTATTTTAATATTTTTTAATTTTATATTCAAACATCTAATCTATAACTCTAAATTTTAAATATAGATTAGTTAACATAAAAAATATAAATATATATTCAAAATTTTAATAAAATTTATTTTAATCATTTTTTTTAAAATTATTTAATGATAAAAGTTTTTTTAAGCCTAGTCGGGCACGTGAGGAAAGTACCAAAAATGCATGAATCTATGCTATACAGTTATTTAATCTCTTCTTCTCTCTCATAGATCACCTTATAGCTTAAAGAATACTACATTCATATTTTTATCATCTCGATAACGAACTACTATTGATAACTAGATCGATTTCCGCGCTATGCGCGGATAGTTCCTAATATATAATTTGATTGATTTTGTTGTATTCATAGAATTTTAGTATATAAAAAAAGATATGCTCTGACTTTTGTTATTTAAATTTTGTATATAAGTTTTTTGTCGTATTTTTTTAATATTTTTTAGTTGGGCCAAAATATCAAAATTGAATGCATAAAAAAAACTTCAAATGTCGAGAAGTTTTTCTTAATTACGTTTTTTTTATTGTAATCTTATGAGCTGTAAATTGGAAGTTTAGCTCTAACTCATGTATTGAAATTTACTCTTATTTTTCCTTTGAAATCTTTGATATTTTCATTGTTGTGTCACTGTAAAACTTTGGCTGATGATGAACTGAATAATAGTTTTCATGCAAATAAGAATTATTAATCAGGTATCCGAATTTTAATTTATATTTTCTTTTTACTTTTATATATTTTAGGGATTACTTGTCACTTTGACAGCTTTATATCTTCGATTATTTATGATTTGCAGCCTATTGAACATAAATTCTTGGTTGTCCCATAATGTAAGATCCACATCTTGACAATTAGACTAACATTAAATTTGTGTTATGTCAAAAGAGAATCAACCAATATTTAATAAACAACTTATTTGCTTTAAGTTATAAGCTTGCTTCTTAGAAAGCAATCAAAAGATTTTAAAGTGAGAACCATCCGTTTGTAATTGGATCATTGAGTGACGGTAAAAATTGCTTATGTATCAAAGTGGGCTATAAATTTTTCTATAAATGCAAAATGATTTCCAGAATGGTTTTAGAGACTCTTGTAGCCATTCCTAGTGTGAACTATCACCATATTTCTACATGTATTTTATTAGATATATACGTTTAGAAAATTATATATGTTTTGAATATTAGTTTCATAATCCAAATGAAAACAAAGTAAATACTTTTTTTTGTTCATAATTTCAATCATATTTTAGCTAATTACTATATTCTAAACTTGAAAATTTTATTAAATCTTAATTATCTTTCAATTTTTAGAATGATACAAACCAAGATAATTAAAATACGTAAATTTCACAGAATTACTAAGTGTAGTATTTATGATTAGAAAAAAAAAATTTATGTCTTCCAATGTTAGTTGGACTCTAAATATTTTGTAATACATGCCTAGAAAATTGTATATATTTAAGAATGTTAGTCTAATAATGTAGTGATGAAAAGAAATCCTCATTATCTATTCTGTTTGTCATAATATTTTGTTGCTTTATAAATATTTTTTTCTATTTTTATTTAAATTGTTCATTTAATCTAATATTTTACTCTTTTTTTTGTTCATAAATTTTATCTGGATAATCAAATCATTTGTCATCCCGGTTCACCTCTTCTAAGAAAAAAAGAGGTAGTTTAGGATGAAGGGTTTTAATGACAAAAAAATACTTGCACTGAGCTACAAAAAAAAATACAAAAGCATAATAACTTAAGATGCAAAGTAATACATGTTCCTATAGGAATTATTAGTTGAGGATCAGTGTCTTCGTTAATAATAATTGATTGAATCTGCTTCTCCTTCCCATACATATAGCTTACCATATAATGTTTACATGTTTAGCAAGTAAAACTTATATGTATGGTAATCCTTTTGAGTAAAGCAGACCAATGAGACTTCAAGAAAGCAGCTGAGTTAGAGTAAGCACCATGAAATAGAAAAGATTATATGAGTAATCACCATGAGCACAACCAGTGGCTCGATCCTTCATGGGCATCACTTCTAAAACCTTACTGAAACTCTGAAAGTACTCTCGATATTCAATGCGTCTTCCAAGAGAGCCGACCAATGAACAACTTACATGATTTCATCTTCATTCTGCAACAGTTTTTGTTACTGAGTATATATACATCTAGTAAACAGTTCGATCTGACTGAAAATATCATCTTTACTTCAAAAAAAAAAAGAACTCAGAACCATATGTTCCAAAAACATGATTGAAATAATTGAATCGAACAAAACTTTACGACAAACAATAGGATGTCTAGATGAATATGAACAATTTAGGTCTTGATGGATCCTGTGAATTGATAGAGCCACGATCTTAGAAGGTGTGAGTTTGAAAGAAGAAATCAAAACAGATAATAGAGGAAATCATACGTTATCGAAGTTAAGAAACCGAGGATGTAGAAAGGCCGACACTTGAAGCTTTCCAAGTGGGATTTCGCCGGTGTTGCGGTGCTCGAATTTGCTGGAGAAGTGAAGCTGGAAATCCTTGCTTCGGTTATATTAAAGCTGTATATTTGGTCACCGGCGGTTATGAGTCGATGTGAATTTTGAAGATGGAAAATTGTATTTAGAACTGAAGTGGAAGTGATGAAACAGACGAATCAATCTATTGTTAGTGACTTTGTGGGTTGGGTCAACATATAATTATGAGTGATAGAAGAAGGTATGGGAGTTGAGAAGACAATCGTCTAAAGAACGTTTTTGTATGAGGAAAAAAGATGAGAAGACAATCGAAATAGACACAACTTTTTTTCGAAAATCGGATGAGTGACATGGCATAAAAATAATTTTTGATTGGTTGATTTAATTGGCTGATGTGGCACTCTCTCCTTTGAGTATATTGAACTTTTAGTATTGTAAGATAATCAAATATAAACACAACAATGTACTGATAAAAAGAAGCATATCCTGTATTTACAAACTAAAATACACCAATGGTAACATATAAATTGTTATCTTACGTTAAATTAGTAAATTAGTAAGCAATTGAAACAACATGTCGTGTATTAACCAATAGTAAAAGAGCTCCTGTTGGAATTTTCGCTATGGGTTCAATTTTTTTTGGTCACCCATAAACGCTTTAAATGGTAAAAAAACTCAAATTTTTATGGGTCTTGTGGTAATTAGTATTTGGGTTTAGAAAACCTTTAAGATTTACTACGGTTATCAAAAAAAAAAACATGTTGGGTGTCGGTGGTTGGATTTTAGATTTTAAAAAGTAAATCATATCAAATGTAATGTAACCTGCAAAATAAGTGATAGAACCTAGAAATCCAGAAAAGCGTCGCGCTTAAAAAGCAGTAACCATAAGAGTCATACACTTAAGGAATCACAAAACAGTATAAAAAAGATTTTATTCTTATTCCAACGTTAACTATTTTTATTTTATTTTTACTACTAGTATTACATTTATAAATATTCTCTAATATTAATCATAGTTTAACAAAAAATACTTAAAAAGACAGAGAGAGATCTCATACTAGTCGAGTTTAGTGAAAGCTATCAAGGAGAGTTTCATCATGTTGTCCGCCAACGACATAGTCAAGGATCCCCTCTGCCGCCACCTTTACGCCGGAGCCATCGCTGGAGATGGTAGACGACGTCGGAAGGTCGGAGGTCCGGGCGAAGAAGAAAACGGCGGCGAGAAAGAGAGAGGTGGAGAGAAATAGAGGCCAGAAGTAAGACAAGACGGTGAGTATGCCGGGAGAATAAGTGACTAGAGCGACGGTAAGGATAGAGAAACCGAAGGCGAAGACGATGTGGAACTTGAACTTTAAGAGCTTCTCTCGGAACTCCATCTCCGATTACCGATCTGTGACTTTTGTTTGCTAACACTAGAGAGATAAAGAGACAAGAGATAGATATGTAACAACAGAGAGAGAGAGATGATACTCCTCTCTTTAGTGTCTGTGAATGTAAAAGAAATAGGAAAGATTCTCCTGCTGACAAGGAAACGTCAAGTTGATTTTTATTTTATTTTTTTATCGCTATAGTAAAATAATCATGTGTTATTGAATTTGTTAGAATATCAATTCGTTTTATTTTAAATAAATACTATTTTTTTTGTAACACTAATACTATATAAATTATTTATTTTGTATAGTCTGTCTATAAAATTGGTTTAGTGATTTCCTTATTCATTTTTTCTTTAAATAATATTGGTTAGTTTCTTTTATTAAAACAAACATTGTGATTCCAAAACTTTATGGTTAAGTGGTAAGAAAAAGAATTTGAGATGTCTTCACGTTTCCAATTCGATTCATCTGTTGTGGTTCACTATATCACATTGTTTATGGATATCTACACAAATATAAAAGTTTATATTTACAGTTCATTTGCATATTTAAAGAAATAGTTTATCCATAAATTTCATCTCTTTTTGGGATTAGTCTAGCACTTAATAAATTTTTTTTGTGAAATTGTAGTGAAAGTCAAAGAGTGATATTTTCCTGACATAAATGGTAAATCGTACAAAAATAATATAATGAATGGCATTTCATTTCAATATGCTTTTGTCCGTTTTGCATGATTGGTTGTTTTTCGACTTTTATATTTTGGCCGACCAAACTATGACATGGGCTTCTTCAGAGCCCATATATTATACATTTGACAACTGCACTACACGCCGTTTGTAGTTCTCTTAAACGGTAAGTCATTTTCTTTATTTGCTCATAACAGCGCGATGTTTACATACCATCACACACTTCACTAGTTCAGCATCTCTACAAAGTTTACAAGATCTCTCATAACATCTCAACTCTATGCATGGATCCCTTTTGAAACCAAAAGGTATTTCCGTACCCTCTTTGGTCTCATCATAGACACAAATGGAACCCTAACTCTCTCTTTCATCAAGATGATCTTGAGAAGCTTGACTTTTACATTATAAGTCTCGAACCAGACGAGCTGCAAACGCTCCATCCAAGGAGTGTTTCACTGGGTTGGATAAAAAGAAGCCTTGCAACGTTACAAAACTTGATGGTACTAATCTGTCTACTGGATCTACAGAGAACTCCTGTGAACGCAGAGAGATAACTTGTTAATATCAACATTTTAAACTAAAGCAAAGGGAACTATAAAGATTCATTCTTACAGGATGTCTTAGGAGAAACGCTTCAACCCTTCCTTGATTTTCTTCAGGGTCTATCGAGCAAGTACTGTATATCAAGAACCCACCAGGCTTCACCAGTCTTTGAGAAAAGTATTAGTCATGTCACATATTAGTTTTCAGATTAATCGAGTGACCAATAAAAAACAATGTACAAGGGTGTGTGCATACTTGGAGGCAGAATCAAGAAGCTCATCCTGTAGTCTTGTGAGTTCTTCCATGTCCTCTAGTTTACGGTTCCAGCGCAAATCCGCTCTCTACAAACACACAGAAAGAGCGGACATGTTAATCAAACGAGGTACCCTATTCAGATATGAGAAAGCAGTTTGACAGAATTGCTCGTGCTAACCTTAGAGAGGACACCGAGTCCAGAACACGGGGCATCAAGCAGCACTTTATCATATTGTACCTCTTTGGTTTCCTAAAATACATTTGAGTTGGAAGCAAGAACGTGAGTAGCTTACAAACTTGGAGAGAGGTCACTTACTCGAACAGTTTTAACTCACAGCGAAGACACGAAGATCGGAATGAATGGTTGTGATAAGTCCATCAACCTGGTGTGATTTTGCTGTCTCCCCAAGGATTCTTAGCCGTCCTTCATTCACATCCATGGCATATATCATACCTGAGTTTTCCAGTTTGAGGATGGAACTGAATCAGTCAAGTAGAGCACAAAACATACTCAAAATAGATGGATGTACAATAAAAGGTAAGATTATTAGGAAAAATTAAGCCTTTGTGAGATTACCTTGGCCTTTCAAGCAAGAAGCCATGAAAAGGGTCTTCCCTCCAGGAGCAGCACATGCGTCCAGTATCCTATCTCCCGGCTGAGGTTTCACCACTGAGACTACTAGTCCTGCAGTACCAGATATGGGAAGATGTTTAAATATCAAAGAATTCTTTTAACAAACTTGTATCTGTTTACAATACGGAGACTTTATGAAGAGGAGACTGTTTCTTTTCATTAAAGGCGCAGTCTTGAAAGCAAAACTAACCTGCACTCTCATCCTGAACAGAACATATGCCTTCTTTGAACAAGCCAGCTTGCACAACCATCTGCAAAGAAAATGTCAATGATCAACTTCCAACTGAAACTTACAGAACGCTAGGAAAGGAGCCAAAAGAAACGAGTAACAATTAATGGCGACATTATAAACACCTGCAATCCTGTTTTGATGCGGACAAACTCCTCCAAGTGTAAGGACAGTTCGTGTGGAACCTGCAGCAAAGGAAAAAACATAATTGAAGTAAGAGACTAAGCATTTAAAACAGACGATCATGTGCCTGTTTACACACTAACACAAAGACTACATGAATGAAGTACCTTTAAACTGTTTAGACGCTCCACAAGGTCTGCTCTTGTAATGTCCCTTCCCGTATTGGCCCTGATATCATCAGAAAGACAATAATATGCATGAAAGTTGATAACCTTTTCTGTGAAAGCAAAATAAATTGTGGAGATAAACCTTAAGCTGAATCCAGGATCAGTGTTGTTCCATGTCATCAGCTTAGTGGCTTCATCCAACCCAAGATACTTTACCCATCGCCTAACCATCCACTGGTAAAAAAAACGCATTCTCTTCATCACAAATGACCACAGCTAAAGACCAAGTAATTTAGAAAAGCCTCACAAGTTCAACGTTTCAATTAACACACAATCACAGAGCTCTAACTTCATATTTAAAACGAAATGAGGTTATAGCTGTAGGGACTTACAACGGGGTGTGAATGAAGTGTAGCAAGTGCACGTGCTTGTGCACGATCATCCCCTTCCACTTTGGGTAATGGAAGGGCATCTTTTTCCTGCAGACACCTACGTCAGGATTCATTATAAGCTTTTCTTTGTATTAAGCTCTCGAGTGAAGAAAAAACTTGAATAAGGGATAAGAAAGAGAAACCTTAAGAGAGACAAGCTTACGAAGAATCCCATTGACAAGATCTCCAGCACCAGGTCTTAGGGCAATCTTTGCAAGCCTTACATTCTACAAGCGAGACGAGGAAACAACCAAAGGGTAGAACAAAGACTATCAGATGAAAGCCTTGAACTCACTAAGCATAAAAACTGGGTTATATACCTCATCTACAACAGCATATGCTGGCATATCAAGCTTAATGATCTCATAGAAACCAATCCGGAGAATCTGCAACAGAGAACAAGGTTTAAAACTAAGCTTGACCATATTGCTTGCAGACTGCAATAAAGGAACTTGTACCTGCAACAGAAGAGGTTCCATATTTCGAAACGTCCTTTCGTTATGGCAAAGGGAACCAATCAAATGATCAAGGTACCTCCTCCACCGTATTGTTCCTCCAACAACATCAGTAACCTAAAGTGTTTGCAAGATAACTAACCTTTAGTAAACCACAGTTCTTGGAGTTTTATACTGAATGGTGAAACACAAACCAGTCTAAGATCCCTGTCGTCCAAATCACGTGTCCGAAAACCGATGGTTCTTTCAACATAACTCATCTCATTACTCCCAGACCCTTTGCCCTTCTCATTCAAAAGATCAGCAAATGCACCACCGAACTCAATTCTCATCAATCTGACGGCAGACACTGTATTAATTTGCACAAAACATAAACGTTTTTATAAGATATAATGCATAAAGACTCTAAAATACTATACAACCAATGTAAACTAAAGGAAAGGATTACTCTTTACCAGCTCTATGTGGAGAAACCTCCAAATTCAGATTCTGGGGTTTACGCACTGGATTCACCGGACCTACATAAAGCACAGAGATTGAAGACGGAACACAAGTGTAGAAACTGCCACTAATGTTCTGTTTTTCTTACAGAACCATATAAAAAGTTCACCTCTTTGACCAGGCGTAAACGGTTTCCGAGTCTTTTGGGCTCGCTTGAACGACTCTGGAGAAGCTTTCTGCGTTTCGGCAGAGAGATAGACGCGAAACGAGAGCACTTGCGCCATGGATTCTCTCTCTCTGTCTAACTGGTTTTACTGCTGGGAGCTAAGCCAAACCTGTAGTTTTGAACATTATCGTATTTTCAGAACGAACCTTCTCTGTCGAAAAGAGGGTTTATACTCAATCTAACTCTAGGGCAAAACCGTCTTTTGCCTACATGTGTTCTGATTCTGAATGCCTGGGCATTCGGGTCTTTGGGTGGTTTCGGTTCGGGTTAGGATCGGTTATTATTAAATTCTAGGTTTGGCTGGTGTTTTGGTTTGGTTTAGGATCGGTTCCTACCGGTTCCGAGTCGGTTATTCCGGGTCGGTTCCGGGTTTATATGTACACCTCTCTAAAAATCGATTAATCGAAAACTTTGACTTCTCTCTCTCTCTCTCTCTCTCTCTCTCGATCGTCTCCTTGATTTGGGAATTAGGGTTATTTTCCGAAGATGACGACTGCAGCTAGGCCAACGTGGGCTCCGGCCAAGGGAGGTAACGAGCAGGGTGGTGCTCGAATCTTCGGCGCGTCCCAGAAGTACTCGTCTCGTGATGTCGCAGCTCATACAACTCTGAAGCCAAGGTTAGATTTTTCAAAGCTGCTTCCTTTTTCTTTTCTTTCCTTCGATTCAATCCGATTACATCTGAAACTCTAATCGAATGCATCTTTTGATTGATGAGATTCTCAAGACTTGATCTTCTAGGGCTTATCTATCTCGTTGTTTATGAGATGTTACGTATCATAACGCGTCTTGGTTTTGTTTGGGCAGGAGGGAAGGGCAACACACTCAAGAGGAAGTGGAGAAGAAGAATCTACGTGATGAGCTTGAAGAGCGTGAGAGGAGGCACTTCTCTTCCAAGGACAAATCTTACAGTGGTGAGTGAGACTATAAAGTTGAAGCCTTCTTCTTTTATTTAACTAATGAGGTATTGTTTTTGTCATTAGATGATAGAGACCGCAGGAGAGGGAATCAGCTATTACTAGAAGGTTAGAGAGTCACTTTTTAAAAAAAAAACTGTATGTGACAATATATGTAGTTTGATCATATGTTTTCTAACTGTTATATCCTGGATTTTAGGCTCTAAAAGGGACCCTGAAGATCGGATTGTTCCTCGCAGTGTAGATGCTGATGATTCTGATGTTGATATCAAAAGTGATGATGATGATAGGTACCTGTTTTTCCATTCTTGTCTTCCTATTCCAGTTCCTTGCTTGTGCTTTTACATTTGGTAAAGAGTATTAGTGATAGGGATGTACTGAGGACTATCTGAACCTCAATGCTTTTCATCTGAGCCATGTTTTGGGAATATGCAATTGATTCTGTGCTAAATTTTAGGGAAAATGTTTAACTCCTTGTTGTCCTTGGAGATTTCTTTTATGACTTATGTCAATTGAGACTCATATCCTTCATGTTATCTTACGATCTGTTTGTCTTTGTTAGTGATGAAGAAAGTGACGATGATGAGGATGACACTGAAGCTCTTATGGCTGAACTCGACCAGATAAAGAAAGAAAGAGTGGAGGAGAGGCTCAGGAAGGTAAAGTGCTCTTGTCTGTGAGATGATTCTGCTCAGATTAAACACATTGACATAAGAAAGATTTGTCTTAATATGTTATTTACATTGTTTTCAGGAAAAGCAGCAGCAGATGGAAGAGCTAAACGCCAAAGAAGAGGAACTTCTCAAAGGAAACCCACTGCTCAACACCACTCCAACTTCGTTTAGTGTCAAAAGAAGGTTAGCATCTTTTGAAGTCTTTTTTCTACATAAATCTCTGGATTATATGCATTGTTGGAGGCAGATACTAAAAGTTAAATTTCCTCATTGCAGGTGGGATGATGATGTGGTATTCAAGAATCAGGCTCGTGGGGAAATGAAAGCACCTAAGCGCTTCATCAATGATACAATCAGGAATGACTTCCACAGAAAGTTCCTACACAGATACATGAAGTGATTTGAACAAGAGTGTCTGTATGAGATGAATGAACTAAGGCTTTGTATTCTGTCTGGGATATGTATGATTCCTCTTGTACTAAAACAGAAGTCAACCAACAATTGTTTTATGGTTTATATCAACACCTTATCCGCTTGACCTCAATAATATTTCTCAGTTTTCTATTAAACTCATGTTCATCACTGACACCATTGACACTTTCAAAACTGGAAATATATAGCCTGATGGAGTAATCTCTGATCTCTGTTACATATATTTTCGGTCTCTTTGGCTCTCATATTCTTATCAAAGATGACAAATGCTGATTTTCTTGCGAAGGCAGAAGTACGTGCACAGGCGGTAGCCAAATGCCATGGCAAGCAGAACCCACAGTTCTTCTAGACCACCATTCAAGTTGACTGTGTCGAAGGATGATGAGCTCTGCAGTGTCCGACAGCCTCCTCTGCTCGCACAATCGAAAACTTGGTCCGCTGAGTATTGAACTTTCAAAAGCAGCCTGAAGCCATAGTGCATGAAGGACAAGTACTTCAGCCACTGCATGAACTTGGGTATGTGCTGCAAGGTGCATCAAACAGTTAGACTTTCGAATGAGCATGTAATTATGATTCGTTAGAAAGAGTAAGCCACCCAACCTGAACATAGTACCCTCCTGTTAGAAGAAACAGCATTAGTACCAAAGAGGCGATCATACCAGCCCTCTTAATGCTCAACACCGAAGCTCCTAAGAACTCTCCTGCACCCTGCAGTTACATTAGAATGAACATATGTTTCCAGTCTCGAAAACCAAGAGAAGTTTTCAAGCGTTTCTATGCTTACTTGGCTAGTTATGGCTATAAGTAGTATTGTCAACACGGTGAAAACGAAGCAGGGGACTGTCCTACTGAACCCAGCCATGAAGTAGACAATGATCATGAAGAATGTCGGGTACAAAACGTGTGCCACCATATCACATAGTGTGCTGCAGACGTAGTACACGCTTAGCCTGTACATGTCTGCTTTTCTTTCTTTCACCAGGTATATCTTCTCGAAGGGGAACACATATACTGCTCCAAAGAGCGATGAAGATGTCCAGAAGATGCAGATATAGAACATCAAACCAACCTGCAGTACAAGCTTACCAGATAATCAGGAGGCCTATAACTTTGGTATTGACCCAAAAAATTATGTAGTTTCATTACTTGGTCTCTAAGATGCGCCTCTGTGTCTGTCTTTGACTTCCACCAGAGAAGACCCAACACAACGGCCACACCAAGAGATTGAACTAGCCTTAGCATATCAAAGTAATCTCTACGCCGCTCTCTGAATGTTCTTCTGAATATAATCATGAACTGGTCCCACCATGAAAGCGTCCAGTCCTTCTTCACTTGAATTGCTATTTGAAGATGCTCTGGTGCCTTTCTATTTCTATGGTTTTCTTCCTTCTCTTTTGGCTCCAAGTCCGTCTTGTACCTTAGTTGCAGATACTGCAATCATAAAACAAGGATTGAGTCACATTAAATACACAACTTACATAGTTTTATGACTTTATGTCATCCTTACTTTCACAACAACGTTATCAGAATCAGGTTGGGTGGTTTCTGTAGCGAATAGTTCTTCAGGGAGGCTAATGTCGGACACCTGTCCGGTTGCTAAGTCCAACAAAAACTCTGCAGGGTTCATTGCAATTTCAGGTAAGATTCTCAAAGATGAGAAGTACTCCATAGCTTCTCTGGCTTTGCCGTAGTAGGCAGGGTGGCCTTCTGAGATGAGTAGGAGCTTGTCAAACATGTGAAACATTCTGCTTGAGGGTTGGTGAATTGTTGTAATGACGGTCCTTCCTGCCTGCAAAACAAAAATAGAATCTTATGCTTCTAGATCTGTTTACAGGTAGAACAAATGATGTCACCTTAGCTACTCCTTGCAGAATATGAAGAAGCTTGGTGGCAGAAGTGGAGTCAAGTCCAGAGGTTGGCTCGTCCAGAAGCAACAAGGAAGGATCTACAAGAATCTCGTATGCTATACTCGTTCTTTTTCTTTCTCCACCTGATATTCCCTTTACAAATCCTCCTCCAACTCTTGTGTGACGGCATCTTTTAAAGGTTTTTGAAGAAAAAATCAGTTTAGTGTGTACAAGAAATGTATCTGTTCATCATCAATATGTCACATGTTTGAAGAAAATGTACCTTTCAAGGCCGAGCTCTTTGATGATCATCTCCACTTTAGCGTACTTCTGTTCCTTGCTCATGTTACTTGGAAGTCTCAAGAAGGCAGCGAATGCTAATGTCTCTTCCACAGTAAGTTGTGGCAGCAGAACATCATCTTGTGTCACAAATCCAATTCTAGAAAATGATAAAAGATGAGCGTATATTGAGAATCTATGTAACTTTGCATGCATGTGTCACATATCTAACCTCCTTTTAACAGAGGGACTGTAAGGAATGTCATTGTAGGTAAGCTTCCCTTTGACATTATCTGTCAATCTTCCACCCATTATCTTCAAGAGAGTGGTTTTTCCACTACCAGAAGGACCCATTAGTGCAAGGATTTCTCCTGGACCTGTGCTTCCTGTTATACCTTTCAAAATGTGCTTGTACCCATCTGGATCCGGATTGGTGTGTGTCACCACCTTCGACACCATTGTTTTCAAGCTAGCTTGGATGTTTCTCACCTTATACTCCACATCTTCAAACTGCAGATCAAGAACCCAATGACTGTATCTAGTAGAGTGAAACAGAGAGCAAAGAGAGAGAGAGAGGAACCTTGAGGAAGATGGGAAGAGGGGCATCTTCATGAGGATAAGAAGAAACGAATTCTTCATGGATGTCAATTTCTGATGAGTATTGGTTTCTGAGGTAAGCTTGGGACATGAACTCCATGTTGTGAACTATACCATTGCTTCCTGAAATCTGCATTACATGATTGTCTTCAAGTTCTTCTGTAGATCTTTTGATCTCCATTTTTTCTTTTTGGATAGTCTTGTGATGCAAGGAGTTGTTCTTAAGGTAGGGCTGTGTTATATAATGGAAGAAGTGCGTGGATCAACTGTGTCAAACCTGAAACTTTCTTACTTTTTGTGTTCTCTTTTTCTTTCCTTTTATCATGGTGTTAGTTTGGTAGAACACATTCTTTCAATGTTTTGTAATTTAATGCAATTGAGTTTTTGGTTTGTGTTGACTTGTTTGGTAGGTTAAAAATCATTTCCATTGTTATGGTGTAGCCAGCCAGAGAGTACATGCTCAGATAATATGACAACTTGTTTATATCTGTAAAATTCGGATGAATTACAAAAGCACTAGACATCATCAATTTCAGAAAGTACTACACATGGATGTCTACAAAAGAACCAATGCACCCTTTCTCTCTCTTTTGTCACACACTAACTTCCTCTTTGGGATGATGTTTCCTAAGTATGTACGCAAAAAAAAATCACTCAGACATCCAGACTTGAATATCTCTTTTTACCAATCTGATATGTATTTTCATAGTCACCTCTGCTTGACCTAGTAGTTGTTACCCAGATTCGTGGGTGGATCTTGAGGTCGCTGATTAGTTATGAGCGGGAGTCCTACAGGTTGTTCAGTCATTGAAGATATAGTTGGAACCGGCAGTATAGGCTGTGTTTGTTGGTATATTCCTGTAAACCCAGCCTGCAAGGTCGGGAAAACTAATGGCTGGCCCTGAAGGGATAAGTTGTACATGGCACTGGCCTGCAGGTTAGCTAGATTCTGCACACATGGAAAACCATGTTAAAGTATAGCATAACAAGCAATGAGTGAGAGAGGAGAGGCAGAAAAAAACTAACCAGTGGTCCGGTGGTGTAACTGTCTTCCTTCTTTTCTTCCTTGTGGGTAGAGTTTACTGTGTCTGCTGATGGGATGTGGTTAAAAGCAGCTGTGTATGAATCATATGGTGATGGAAATGTGGTAGGTGGAGTGTTTCCAATGTTGGCTCCTGATTTGATCTGAGGGAGATGGAGTTTATCTCCAGGAGGTACTGGAGCATCATCTTGAGGCGGTAAGTAAGGCTGTTGTTGGAACCCGTTTGGGCTCAAGAACTGCTGAATGTATGGGTGGGGCATATAAAAGGGTGGATAATAGAGACCGTAAGGAAAAAAGTTTAGAGGGTATTGTTGTCTGAAAAGGTGCATTGCCTGTTGAGAGGCTGCTATGGAACACTGATCAGGATAGGAGATAGGTGGACCATCACAATTTGCAGCCTGCAAATATAAAGACAGTGATTAAGCATTGTACTCAAATATTCTAGCAAGAAAGGTTGCCCTCATGCTGACATTGTTGGGGCCTCTTGAACATAACTGACCTGATGAGTGTCTTTGATTGGTACTAACTCCTCGTTGAGTTTATCTACTTCGGAACCTTCTACAAGTTGCGGAAGCTCGGTCTCAGGTGCTGCATTTGAAATCTCATGATCCTTGTCTTGAGAAAAAGTTGATATATCTTTCCTGCAAACCAAATTATTGTATTAAAACGCCCATTTCATGTGAAGTGTCACTGAAGGTTCACTCATCTGAGACTATCGAGCAATTCATGAGAATATAAAAGCAAGCAACACTGTAAGATTTACTCGAAGTAGCTATGATTCACCAACCTAGCTGAAGCACCAAAGGCTGCTGTCCCATGAGAAGACTTGATAGTGGTGTCATCACACCCAAAAGTAAAATTATCACAAGATGTCTCTTTCACAAAGCTGGAATCGAAGCTCCCAAACGTCAGACCAGTTTCTAGCATTTTGGCAGCTTGAAGGTGGACAGGAAATGTTACATGGGGCCGTTCACCAACATCTGACTTGGGAAGCGATTCACTATTGTCTTTATGGGCTGCAGCCTCACTCATATTGACTGTTCCAAGAAAGGAAAAAAAAAGCCAAAGGAAGAATCAAATAAGAGGCTGTAATCTAACTCAGGAAACAATCTGAACCATAACCTGCTTAGCTAGAAGAATACAAAATGCACTTAAAGCAACAGAGATGAAGAGCAACCATACCTTGATCTGACTGGCTACCGCAATTAGAAGTGGCTGATCGCTGAGCAGAAGTCGATGATTGATGTGAGCTCTTAGAAGTTACACCTACAGCATATTGAGTATCGTTTTGTACAACATAATCTGATACAGGTACAGTTTCACTTGCTTTAGACTTCTTCAGCTCAGTAACATCCTCAGACGAAGAAGTAGAGTTGGAGGAAGGGTGTTCTTCTGTAATCTTCAAGTTACTAACTCCACTTGGAGGAATTACAGGCGTAGACGCCCTGAAAAAAAAAACGAAAAACGCTTAAGGAGGCCCATATCCAAACAGGGCTGTTAAAAACATAAAAGGAATGAAATCTATGGGATACTACTTTATGGAACAGCGTCTTGTGTCGTTTGTTGCTTTGTTAGGAGCAAGCGAAGCAGCTCTAGAACCTCTTATTCTGTGATTAGCTCCACTCTGCCTTTTAGAAGCTGCACTTCTTCCATTATTGGCACCTGTAAATCAACAAAGAGCTTAATCTAGAGAAGGAGAAAATCACACAAGTTTTAAGAGTATTTACTAGAGAAAAAAAACTACAATCACCAGTGTAATTTGAAGCGAAGTTCCTCCGACCACTCCTGCCCTTTTCTTCTGTCTTCGGCACTAAATTCTGCAACAGGTAGTACACAGTAATCATGAATTATTCACACAGGACAACAGAAACTGTGAATACACAAGCTATAAGAGGAATGTGACCCACAAAAAGATAAACTTACCAAGTGACTCCACAAATCAAACATAAATAAACTGAAAAGAAGAGCTCAATACAATGAGAAAACCTACCTCTTTCTTTCTCTCCCGTTTGCTTTTCACCTCATGAAATGTATCTGAAACATTCCGAAGATCATATTTTAATATATGAGTACATCATCGCCTAATAATCAACTAAAAGTGCCACAAAAACCAGAGCTTGATGCAATAAACTTTCATGGAATATAACTTTTCAAGAGTTTCAACGAGAAGAAAAATGGGATATACATACAGTACTAGAGTACACTAGGGCTAATCTTTAAAAAGTAGACAGTAGACAGAACTTATAACCCAGGTTTCTCATCACAATCAGAGCTAAAAACAAATCTCTTTTCACAGTTCCATCATCTTATAGAGCGAATCTGTGAACACTTAACTATATTACAAACAATGTTCCTAGTCATAAACCCAAAACTCAGAATATTCCATATCAGTAAAAAAAAGATTCCTACTTTGAACATTCCCAGGGCATATTGATTACACCAAACATAACTCTCATACAAATTACATTCCGACAAGGGCATCACATCATCTTACCAAACATAAAAAGAACAAACAAAATTTAAAACCCTAGGAGAAGCACGCGCAGTTAATTAAGCAGAAAGCAAAACCCTAACAAAACAAATGCAGAAACCCTAAGGGCAAACATTACCTAGAAAGAGGAGCTTCTGAGCGGTCTCATGAGGATCACTGAAGCAATCCTTGAAGACACAGAAGATATCCTCGTCGGAATGTTGCTTCCCTGTATATTCTCTGATGTTCTGAAAGGTTTCTCGAAGATCTGCCGGAATCGAAACCCTAGAGCCCACATCGCCGCCGTTGCTGGTCATGTTAGGTAGAGAGAGAAGCAGAGAGGAGAGAGAAAGAATGAGAGAGAGTTGAACCCAACACAAAGACTTCATGATACGTATTTATAGTCCTCCCCGTATAAACTACCGCTAAATATCTTTCTACGCTGACGTCTGAACTTATATTAGAATACTAATTGTTGTACAACAAAGTTGATATGGCCGAGTTGGTCTAAGGCGCCAGATTAAGGTTCTGGTCCGAAAGGGCGTGGGTTCAAATCCCACTGTCAACATTAATTTTTTCTTTTTTTGTAGAACATCAAAGAAAAGGAAAATTATTTCTTTTTTATTTTAAATATATAAATACGATATCTCAGATCTTGGATCGTATCAGCTCCACCTCCACCATTCAAAAAAAAAAAACCCTAGCTTCTCGTTCAAATCAAGAATCACGATGGGGTTCCAGATCTCGCAACGAAAACTTTCAATCCGGCGATGGCGCTAGTCCAGGGTAACGTTCTCTACCTCTCTCTCTCTCTCCTCGCTCTCTGTTGAACAGACTTTGATGTTTGGAATTCGAATTTTGTGATCTCGCAGGAAAATATTCATCGGAGGATTACACAAGGACACCACTAACAGTAAGTCATCTTCTTGTTTATGATTCTGATGGATTAGATTGGATTGGATTGGATTGAATTGCTGATTTTGATTACTGCAGCTGAGTTCAATAAGCACTTTGGCAAGTACGGAGAGATTACAGATTCGGTTATAATGAGAGATCGAAACACTGGTCTACCTAGAGGTTTCGGTTTCATCACCTTTGCTGACGCTTCTGTTGTTGATCAAGTTATTGAAGACACTCATGTCTTCAATGGCAAACAGGTCTCTTCTTTATCATATTCATGAATTAATCTGGGGAGTAACAATGTCTGGAGGTTAGTTTCTTGATCTTTAGTTTGTTCTTGGACCAGGTTGAGATCAAGAGGACGATTCCGAAAGGTGCTGGTAGTGGTGGCAATCAGTCTAAGGATTTCAAGACTAAGAAGATTTTTGTTGGTGGTATTCCCTCTTCTGTTACAGAAGGTATATATTACCTGACTCTTGAGTGTGTTCGTTTCTCTCATGAGAATATGTGCTTATTGTTGTTTGTTGTTGTTGTTTAGATGAACTTAAGGACTTCTTTGCCAAGTATGGGACCATTGTGGAGCACCAGATTATCCGAGACCATGAAACTAACAGGTCCCGAGGTTTCGGTTTTGTGATTTTCGACAGTGAAGAGGTTGTTGATGAGTTGTTGTCTAAAGGGAACATGATCGACATGGCAGACACTCAGGTAAGCTTGTTTGAATTGGGGACTAAAATTTGTGGTGCATAAAAGACATATTGTTATGCTTGTTCCTTTCGTTACACACTTAGTACCCATTAGCTTGTTCTAGATGTAAGGAGGTTGTGACAGTAAGATAGAAACTCTCTGGTGTAGTTTGCATCCGGTAGCATAGCTAGGTTAATTAAGTTGCTTTGTTGTAGGTGGAGATCAAGAAAGCCGAACCAAAGAAATCGTCAAACCGTTCACCTCCTTATGGTAGTAGTCACCCTAGAGGTCGTTCTTCCTTTAACGATAGTTATGGTGGTGGTTATGGTGGACCTTATGGAGGTTTTGATGGAGGGTATGGTCCTCCTCCAGGTCCAATTAGGTCACATGGAGGTCCTCCTAGTAGGTTTGCTGGGGGATATGGGTATGGTCGTGGAGGTGTAGGCCCTGAATATGGAGGAGGGTATGGTGGCGGCTATGGGGGTGGTAGTTTAGGTTACAGGAGTGAACCACCCCTTGGCTATTCTAGTCGTTTTGGACCCTATGGGAGCGGGTTTGGTGGTGAGGGTTATGGAGGTGGTGGTGGTTATGGTGGTGGAGGATATGGTCGTGGGGAAGGCTATGGGGGATATGGTGGTGGCCCAGGTTATGGTGGGGCATATGAAACTGGTGGCCCTGGTGGCAGTTATGAAGGAGCAGGTGGTCCTGGTCCATATGGCAGAGGTTATAGTAGCAGTAGTCGATACCATCCATATGCAAGATAGGCTCGAACCGTTCAGATCCTTTTTGGTAGACGCTATTTCTCTAGATTCGCGTAGTTGCATATGCTAGAGGAAACTAGAGTTATCACATGTAGCGGCCACATCAGGAAGGATTCGCTAAGGACAGGAAGAGACATCTAAAAGTTTTTTATTGCCATGTTAGACATCTTCTAGTTTATGTGTGTTTGTTTAACTTAAGTGTTGCTTCTTCTTTTTCAATCGCTCAGACTTAGATTTGTGTTATGTAGACTTTAGCATATTTGGGATTTGGAGTTTGGTTCTATGTCACTGCCATAAGAATCTTTATAGTCGTTTGGTAGTCTCTCGTTAGATGATCAATGACTCGCTTTAAGTTAACCTCATCTCTTGCTTAGTTTGCGTTATCATAAGAATTAGTTTAAGAACCTATGCATAAAGTGAATTCATCATTCTTACCTCTCTAGGTTTTGTGATCCGAACTCTGGTTAGAATTAGGGTTTTCCAGGTGAACTGTTAACGTAAGTCTTAGCTACATTTTGGAGGTGTATATCGTAATTCTTGATGATTTACTTGTTAAAAAATCGTAGCCACATGTCAAAATAGGCCATGGGCTGTTGACTTGGTCTTTATTTCTAGAGTCCTTCGAGACCGGCCCATGGATATTTGGTTCGAGTTTCGTATGCTTATTTTGTTGTCAGTTTAGCCTAAGTTCCTGTACATTTTACATGCTTTCGTATGAAATTCGAACAGTTATGGAACTCTTACATGACTGTGACCTGTACTTTATTTAAACGATAGGGAAATTGACCTGATTGTCGGAATGTTATAAAGAAATCTTATTTATTATGTAGCCTAAAGTTTATTTTTATCTTTACGGCCCAAAATAATTCCAGTAAAGCCCAAAATTATCTGAAAAAAAAAAGAAACTTTTTATTTTCTTTCATGTGAAAGCAAAATTATTTCCGGGAAAGAAAACGAGAATCTAGGATATGTAGATTTTTAGATTATACATGGACTTAATACTTTATGATTCCATTGTCGACTATTTCTAGATGTTTCTCTGTTTGTAAGAAAGTAGAGAATCAAAGAATGGAAGGGTAAAGAAAAAGAAGAAGCCAAAGGGACGATGATGATGAAGATCAAACTGAAGGAGACAGAACAAGATAAGATAAGACGAGAAGCTTACAACATGTCTCCACGTATACGTGGTGGTGGTGGTGTCTCGGCAGTTATGGGAAAGTCATCGAGCGTAAGGCAAAACTGTTTATGCGCACCAACCACACAGCCTGGCTCCTTCAGGTGCCATTATCACCGTCGTAATGCTGGACTTGGAATGTCACGTGGCATATCCGCCCCGTCTAACCTTTCCATGTTGGCAGGAGGAGGAGGAGGCTCTAATTCTACCTCTCCCAAGTCCTAGTGCACATATAAAAACGTGAGACAGGCTCTAGTTTTTTTTAAGTTGTTAAAAGGATATACTTTTTTTTTGTTTAATTTAAGAAAATGTATATCAAGTATAGAATTTAATATAGCTTTGGGAGTTTAATGACAAAACATACAAGCTTTTAAGGCTGAGCATTGAGAAGCATTAGGGTATGTTGCTATGATGTGATCTCGTCTAATATAAAGATTTTGTCTCCAACAAATTGGGACAAGTAACACGAAGATCTCTGTAATAGATTTACATAAACGATGACAAAATCTAAAAAACAAATGTATTCTATAAATATAAGTAAAATACAAAACTTTGGGTGAAGTAAACAGATCAAGAGATTCAGGTGTTGGTGGTAGGTCGTGTCCAAGAGGTTTCAGAAGTTAGCGTATTCCCATAGTAAGTTTTTTTGCTAGATTCATCCCAATACGCCTGCGAGAGAGATGATTAAGTTGAGTTTGACAATGTCTTTAGCAAAACAAAACGCTAGTGAAATGTAAAAGTACCTGCCATCCCGAGGGAAGATGCGCTGAGAGTTTGGTCAGATCAGGTCTTTGTTGCTTGTCGTCTTTTTCTTAGGCTCATCATCATCTTCACGTCCCGCTCGTTGTTTCCTCCTTTTTACTTTCTCACGCCTAAAAATCATCATCAAAAATACAATGTTTAAGTAAATCATATCATGTATTCATGGTGGAGGTGACAAATGAATTTTGCATTACTAACCAGTCACCACCGAGTGGTTGGAAGTTAGCATTGTCTTTAGCCTCTCCACTAGCAATTTGTCGTGACTTCCATTCTTCTATTTCTCGTCTTCTTTTTCTATCTAGGATCCCGTAATCATCTTCTTCTTCCTCTTCTTCACTATCGTTTAGCTCCTCTTTCGCAGCTTTCCACTGTGTACAAGTGGTGGAGAGAGAGAGAGAGACATTAAAGTGTTAAGAGTTCAGAAAATCTAGGTGAAGGGCATGTCTGTGAGAGGAGATTAAAGAGAAAAAATGGCGTACCTTGTCCACCAAACTTGAAACCTTTTTATTTGACCTCAATGTGGATGTAGTAGCAGCAACTATACGCTTTTTAGGCCGTTTCACTGTTACCATATTAAAGCCAATGACAAAAAAACTCAGAGCACACCCAAAACTATGGATAGAGAGTATAAGGTGAGTCGAAATATCATACCTTTAGATTGACCCTTTGCTAACAGAGACGATCCACCAGTTCCATCTGTGGACTGAGCAGCAGTGCCCAAAGATGTTATTTCACCAGAATCTTTAGATTTGGAGCTAGGCTCTACAGCTTTAGAAGATTCGCTTGGGATGTTGTAGTTAGCAGAACCAACTCCACCGTGATTCAGTGATGCCTCCGCCGAGACTGGAAACAGCGGAGCTACGCCATTGAGATTGTAATACGCTTCAACAGGAGTAACTTCGCTTGTACCAGGAACAGTTTCATAGTAATATGCTGACTGGGGCAGAGAGACTTGAGATCCCTCGACATGGCCATAGAACTGAGGGTTAGGAGCAGAAGCATTGGCAATATATTGGTAACTGGACTCTGGATAGGGTAAGTTGTATTGTGCAGTATAATCAGCAGGTTGCTGTATATAAGATTGAGGAACTGTATAGGTAACTCCCAGAGTGTCACTGGGTGGAAGGACATGATCATTTTCAGACGGTGGTGGAGGAACTGGTTCACTAAAACTATCTGGTGGCGGTGGTGGAACATCTTCAATCTCAGACGGTGGTGGTGGAATCCATTCTTCCCCCGGAGGTGGTGGAACATCTTCGTGAAGGTTGGATGGCTCTGTTTGACTGAACATCTTACCATCGGAAGCATCTATCACTTGAGCAGGGGACAATGGAACTGGTTCCTCAACCTCCATATCCACATCCATGTCAATATCTTCCACAACTGAGGAGCCTGCCTTCTGAATCTCATCTAAAGGAGTCACATTATCAGACTGCTCAGGTGGATGGCTTTGGGAGTGGGTGGGAGATCCATCGACACCCACACCAGCTGATTCATCTGAATGAAGAGTTTTTCCAGATTGAGCTAACTCTCCTTCTTCCAGAGTTTCACTTGCCGTATTGTCATCTGTTACCAACTTTTCATTGGGAGAGCTCTTGTTAGTTTCTGCAATTCCATCCATTACTGCAGATTTTGCAAGCTCGTAAATCTCATCGTTAACACCGTCTTCTAGACGCTTGAGTTCTTTTTCAGTGTGGAGCCAAAAGGAAAGTAAAGATGAGCTATCATTCAAGAGCGCCTTTACATCAGAATGTCTGACTTCAAGCTCCAGTATGTACTTTGATATCTGCTCATTGCTGTGAAAGTTCCCATGTGACCTATAAAATTTTAGAAATTAGAGAACTATGGTCTCTTAACCTAGCAAGGGCAAACAAAAAGAACAAACAAGAATGGCTTACTTCTTCAGAGACCTCAGTTTCTCCAGTAAGCCTTCACTTTGGCTCAACAGTCGAGACGGGAGGTCAGTTGCCTGCACATGATCTGAATTTCCTGGCCCTGCAAGCTCTTCCTGACATGGTTGGTAATTTACAGCAGAGTCTATCTGACATTCAACTTGATGACCATCAGTTCCTAAGCTTTTAGCATAATGATCTTCACTTGCGTTTCTCTCACCAAGCTCAGCAGTTCCTGTGTAAATATTTTCCACAGGTTGCTGCAAATAGCTTGGTTCAACACCAGAACTCAAGTTGTACACATCTGTAACCATATGCCCAGACTCATTGTATCCGCTCCCATATGCCGTAGCAGTTTGAGTCAAAACTGCAGGAACTTCCCACGAAGTTTCCCCAGTTAGTGTGTTCCAGTAGTAATACTGATTGCTCTCCTCATGCAAAATCATCTTCCACTGCGAAGTAACATCCGTGGGAGCATAATGCTCCAAAGACACGGTGGCAGCTTGAACTGAGGGATCTGTCTGCTTGGTTAGTCCATCAGAGGCTGTCGAGTTACTAGCTGTGACATAACCACTTCCCCCTTCAGCCTTAAAATAAGAAGCAGAAGAATCATTCGTTGTTTGCTGTTGGTTAACCATTTGCATAGTGGTGTCTGCACTCGATTTGATATTTGTATCCTTGTGTCCATCAACCTGGTTTATATCAAAATTAATCAAAGCTAACAGAGATAACATCAGTAAAGCCGATTGATACATAAGTTACTTATTGTTACCTGCTCATTTTTATTGGCTAAAGAACTATCCGCATTGGCATCATCTGCCTTCTCATCCGGATCCTCTTCCACCTCCTCATCACTATATTGCCCAAGTAAAAGCAAAGGGTTCTCTGTTTTCTGACCTGAAAATATAAAAGACTAAAGCGTAAAACCTCGGAAGCCCCACTAACTACATAACTAGACTTAAGTTACATGAACTGATAAAAAAGAATAGCTATGAAATCATTTTTTTAGGTTGCATTAAAAAGAATGGAGAATAGCGTCGGGGAAGGATTTATCAGCGACCTGTCACAACAAATGACAAAGCAGTCAGTTAAACCGTAGCAAGCCAAAACAGCCAGAGACATACAAACCGCTATGAGCTATATCCAGAAGCAAGTCCTCATAAAGCTTGAAGCTGCAAGATAGAGCAACTCATTCAAGATATCACTGTCGCCTTGGGCTGAACTGATATGACCCCCAACACAACATCCATCCACTATATACGCTGAGAAGAAACTTTTGGAGAAAAAACAAAAGCAACATAACAAAAGAAGTCCCAAATTTTTAAGATGTCGAGCACTTAAGAGGCCAGGGCAACATATAGCTGAACTGGAGATAGCTGATGGAACCCACCTGAAGAAGAAGGTGACTTAGGTAACTCTGTTTGTTCCTTCTCAACTCCATCTCGCACATCTGAGCCACCCAAATCTCCTACCAAAAAAATAAAAATAAAAAACAGAACTACTCTGGAAAACTCATAAAGAATCTGTAAATAGCTGATCACAATCTTAAATCTTCATTAACTAAGCTTCATATATCATCACTACATAAACGAAATCGAATCCCTAGTGATTCTACAAATCCACCAATCTAATTAAATTCAAATCCTTTTACAAAAATAAATGCTTATTGGTTATATTCCAAACGACCCAGGAGATTACATCAATCAAAACGAAGAGAGAGACAAAAAAAAAAGCAAACCAGAGGGTTCCGCGAAGAGATCGAGCTTGACACGCCGACTAGTATTATTAGCGGCGAAGCGACGCTCTTTCCTCTTCCCCATCAGGTTTCTACTCTCTTAAAGACGATAAGCTTCGTTTCCAGCGGAAAAGAAAAAATACAGAGAAAGGCTTTCTCCTTCTCGCGTCTGTGCGAAGAAGATGCAAGGGACGAAGAGCCGAGTGCTGAGAATGGTTAAAAAGGGAAAACTTTATTACACACCACACGACATCGTTTTTGCGTAGCCGCTTAAACGTTGCCGTTTTCTAAAATCGGGTTAGTTTGTGCTTCGTGCCGTTTAAGAAGAGAAGATTAGGGTTTGCCAAATATACCTATCCAGTTTGAGACTTTTTGTGTTAGGACCAACTAAGTCCAATTCGGCCCGGCCCATTAACAATTAAACTTTAGTAAACGACAGTTTCTAACGCATTGTTTTAACTTTTAATCCCGTCCAAATAGCTCTTTGTTGTTCTATTTAATTTTGTTTAGTTTTTTTTGGTTAAAAGGAAAATCCTCTATCTTTTTCAAAAGTATTTAGTTGTAATTGCAATTGTGTCATGACCATTCTTGCAGATGTAGTTGTGTAAATTATAAATTAGATCAAATTCTAACATGAAGAAATTTGTCTCCAAAGTGAATGTCCTTGTTGTAGAAGGTATCATTATCAGAAAAGATATTGATGTTAATGAGGTAGATATTGTTGTGTGATAATAGTTTGTAGAGAAAAATAATGATTTATCCTTTTATTTTCATTTAATATTATGCTACATCCGACTTATAATTATAAATTTATCATGACAATTGTGTAAAATTTCACATTGTAATTAGAAAATGTTGTAGGTTTGATGGACCAAAATAGACTGATAAAACAATAGCCAATATATTGGTTGAAATCTAATGTTGTATTTTTGTCAGCAATAATTAAACTAACTAGGTAATTTTTGTTATTTCTACAAAAGATACATATATGTTAGTTTATATGTTGGACATAATCCTCCGCAGTGACAATTAATAATGAATTGCTTAGATATTAACAAACACCAATCCAAGCTAAATCAGTTTATATCTAATTAAACTAAATCAGTTTGTATACACTTAATCCATATTCAGCTATGGATAGTTGAAAACCTTCATTCAATAATGATGAAATGGAAAAAAAAATCAATGTGTCTTTGTTTATCGAAATGTTTTAATATTTTAGAGAAAGTTAAACGATTAGTTTTTGTAAATTTTGGTACAACTTGTTACTTATACAATGCAATAACAAACATGTTATAGTTTTTTTGGCAAAACAAATCTGTTATAACTAATATCTTACAAAATCCTAATAATGTTTTCAGCCATAATTTGTTACTTATATTTACAATGCAATAATAAATATGTAATAGCTAATATTTTACAAAGTCTTAGTAACTTTTAGGCACAATTTGGTACTTATGCAATGCAATAACAAATCAGTTATAGCTAATATCTCACGAAATCCTAATAATCTTTTAATTTTGTCTGCATAAGTTAAAAGTCTTATGATAATTTGCTTGCATTTCATTATATATAATTTAGTGTACAACTATTGTGCATCACATGCATTCTTTTATGAAAAAATCTTATGGTAAGCTTTTAAATCATCAAAAGGTCTAATTTTATGTTCTCACAATCACACTACGCAACACCACTCTATTATTGCATGTACTTCAGGAATAACATCTTCGCTGTGTACAGTCAGAAAAGAGAAAATATAAAATAATGTTTTAACTAATTAGAATGGTCTGATAGGTAGGTTCTTTATATCCAATAACACCATCGATAGTTACATCACTTAAATAAATGGCTTAGTTTTGGTGATACAGATAATTTGTATCATTTTGTTCAAATTAATGTAATAAATAGCAAATATTTTCATCAATTATTTTAAATGATGTTAGTATTTATCACTTTGGAGGTATAACACTATCACTCTAATACTTTGACTTAACAACTTACTTGTCAATATCCATTCAAAGACGATTCACCCTTGTTCATGTTGCTGGGATTAAGAGACTTGAATTGCTTTGCGGCTTGTGATAGGATGTGAGAGCTCAAGGCCTCAATCTTTCTTCTCCAAAGATTATATATGTCTCATGTTGGACTCTTAAACACATCGGGTTTTGATATGACGAACATGATTTGTATTTGAGAGCAATATATTTCATCACGAGTTTGACTATGTTTTACGACTTTTTCTCACTTTTGCTTAGTTTAGACTTACATCATGCATTTCCATCATGTCATGTTTTACCAATCACATCTCAATAAGGATTCAAGTTAAACGAAAGATCATGTAGTTCCACAAACAAGAATCATATTTTCAAACATAACACGATTCTCATGCATATGATTCACAAATAGATACATTTCATACTTTTTCACCAAATACCTAACGATCGTACACATTTCATGCTTCTGATATCATTTCACTAGACTGATTTGTTGTGATTTTCATTTTCCACACAATAAATACAACATCAAAAATAAACACCAAAAAGATATTAAACCAACGGCATTGAATCGTCTTTTCATAATAGTTTGAATGATAAACAACCAACACACATGGAAAAAAAAAGCAAATAGAAAATTCAAAAAATTGAAGAAAATTGACAAAAACTCTAAATATCAAACTTAACCAATCTTGTTCTATTAATAGATAACAAATGAACAAAATATAGCGAATGTCAGAGTCGTCACCGGCCAGAGAAAATCTATGAGAAGAAAGCTTTTGAGAATGAAACTTACAAAAGTGAATTTACTGATACTAGAAATTGTGGGCCAAATTACAATCGAACATAAAGACTAGAAGAAATTAAAACAGATAGAAAATCTAGGGACCAAAACCATAAAAGTGTAAAAAAGATCTTAGACTCGGGACAGTGGAGATTCTAGCCTCTTAATAAGCTGAGAGACAACACCCCAGTTGAATCCCCTGTACTGAAGCCACCTTATAACTCTAGCTTTACGGTTTTCTATAGGCAAGTCTCTGCCTTGGAGCCACCGCTTTGACGCCTGAACATAAAGCTGATCCATCGCTTCCTTAGACATCCCGTGACTCACTTCTGTGTCTTTGCATTGGTGGTCTTTCTCAAAAACAAGCTTTATGGCTGCATCTGAGTCTTCATTGCTTACACCTTTCTTAAACAATGCCTGATCAAACATTTAAAGTACCCACTTTGCTCAAGTATCATGTGATTGTAACTATCAATCTTTTGAAAGCATTGTCACCAAAGGTAAGAAGATAAAAAACTTACTTGCTTGATCCGCCTAGGTCCCCAACTTAAGGAAGACCATCTAGACCGTGTGAATGCTTCCGCGTAGAAGTTGTCATTGATGAAACCTCTAAAAACACAAACCAAAAAAAGGTTCTAATAGACATTTTTTTTCTCTCATTCAACAAGAAACAGAGAGGAAGCTTACCGATGCTGAAAATCATTGATCACTCTGTCAACGATTTCGAGAGGATATTTCTTTCCAATGAGCTTCTTCTTCAGCTCAACTGCTGTATACGCTCTGAGGCCATGCAAAAAAAATGATCAGATAGTAAGAAGAGTTCAACATTTTAAACTCAAAGGTGCAAGCTAACCTTAAACCAAGATAACGAATAGCCATGTTCTCTGCCTCTTGGGTTTCTTTGCTACTCTTGGCAGTCTCAGCATCCATATATAGCTTGATTTCATCATAAGCTTTTTTGTGTTGTCTCGTTGATCTAACATCGTCACTGCTTTCTTCCAACTCTGCAGGTCCCAAATAGGGCTTGGTTTAAGAGATGATACTAACTTCTCAGAGATCTAGTTGTTACTCTCAATAAGTAAGATACTGAACAACCACAACACAGCTTACATAATAATAATACCTTCTCCTGAGTCATCAGAAGACACGTTCCTGTTCCTGTGGTGCGAATACCCGCCAGCTCCAGCCTCTGTAAAGTTACCTTTAGGCCCCTGTACACAATCAGCAGTCATGCCCTTCTCCAAACTCATAGTACCTTCATTAGAGCCATCGAGAGACACATTCATGTAACTTTTAGCATCGTTTCCCTCTTGCAGATCCATATATATATCCTCCCTAGCCTCTTTCTTGTTTGCTTTAGACCCTGATACACTAGGATCCCATCTACTAGCATTTATACCTTTCTCAGGAATACCAAGAGGTTCTTCACTGATCTCTCTAGACTTCTTCGGAACATACCTACTCAGTCCCGAAGAATTGTAATCCCGCTTCTCAGAACACAAGATTCTTGGCGACAGTGGGTGTCTCTTCACCCTACATGTATCAAAAGTGAAAGACTGAAAATTTCAACTACTAATATAGAGAAACGTATGTGTCCACACTGGTTAGAGTCACAAGTGAGATCACAGAACAACCAGTAAGATAAAAGCTGATCACTTTCTCAAAAACAAGAGCTACCCACGATTTCAATTCTCTCAAAGTCATAAACTTTGGAACATTGGCAACGTTCTACTGTGAGAAACGAAGGTGGTGATTTTTGTATGAAATGAGAAAAAAAAAACGCAGAGGGATCAAAAGAAGAGAAAAGATTAAACTCACCATGGAATCACGAGTACGCGGTGTTGAATGCTAATCGATAACCTAAACCCTAGTTTCAACATCTCCCAATTGGAATCTCTCTAATCGATAACCTAAACCCTAGTTTCAACATCTCCCAATTGGAATCTCTCAGAGAACCGTCACAAGTATCAAAATGAAGATTTGAGGGTGGTATGCTCCAAGAAGAAACCTCAAATTTATCTTTGAAGTTTTATGTAATTTGTATCTTAGTCCTCAACTTTAATATAAATTAATTATAGTCTTTAAACTTTATAGAGATAAATAATATATACACATTAAAAATATAAAACACAATATTTATAAATACAATTTATTACAATATAATATATCTGTGTGTAATATTTAGTGTAAAATATTTAATCTTGTACTTTTGATCTTTAATTTGTAATATTTCTTCAATGTAATATAATTTTATGTGAAAAATAAATATCTTTTAAGTAATATTATTTTTATTTATTTTATTTTAGTTATAACATTTTTATATATTTTATATATTAATAATACATATATATATATATATGTATATATAAGATATATTTGAATATTTAAATTAAATATAGTCATAAGGATTAAAGTGATAAGAAAATTAATGTTATTACAAATATATGGAAATTATAAATTTATAAGGACTAAAATGTAAAGTAAATAGTGTTTTGAGGGCTTGAATAGTGGAACCTCAAATTTGAGGGCCTCTTGGAGATGCTCTTAAAGCTAGTTACTTTTGGTAATCAATTCTAGCGGCTAAAATGCGCGCGGATGGGTCATGAAAATGCTATAGTGCGCCGTATTATCTAAATACTTCGTCTTTGCTTACTCGACAGCATCTAATAACTGGAGGGCATGTCATGAAGACATGATGTCATGGACTCATGTAGATGTCTTTAACACATGATCTTGCAATTACACCATCGGCTATGTTTTGTAAAGAAGAAGAGGTAATAAAAATACAAAACAAAAATAAAAGAAGATTTTTAAAAAGACTCTTTAAATCACAGTTTGTTGGACTTTTTGGTATATGAGACCATTTTATTTTTTAAACTTCAGCCGCCAAAGAGAAACCCAGCAGCTTGTTCTTCGTTTCCTTCAAACAATCTGAGAGCTTGTACCACTGCTTCTCTGGAGAAGCCTAACTCCACAAGCTTTGCAATCTTGGCTTCAAATTCAGGTCCCTGTGCGTGGTTACATGATGAAATCACTAACGAAGACTGGAAAGGAATAGAAAGAAGTGACACAACACAGCCTTTTTTTTTACCTCTGTTCTTGAAGGTTGACTCGCTGGGCTTGCAACTGTGTTAGTCTTCTTCTCTGTAAACCCAGAAGGAACCTATAGGACCAAAAACGATTTGATCATAAGAACTTATTTCCAATGTATTGTTCATCAAAACCAAAGATCATTGACAAAATGCAAAAATATTTACCACTGCTCCAGAGCTAGATGCTTGATTCGGAACACCACCTTCATCCAGGAATCGAGAAGGAAGGTCTTTCTCTGAAGGAAGTGTGTTAGTTTTTTCAGGTTAATTCAATATTAAGTTAACAAACATAAAAAAAAAGGAGTTCAAGTTTGAGATGGTAGTAGAGAACTCGCCTTGCAAAAAGGGAACAGAGACCTCTCCTCCTCCAACAGTTAGGACGTTATCCTTCAAGTCAATAGTGCACTACATACAGAAAAACAGAGAGAGAAACGGATTTACATTTGGTTGAAAACATATACTAAATCCAAAATCAAATGATGGAGATGTTACCTGATGCTTACGCAGCATATCAAGGCCAAATAAGAATTCCATGTTAGGTGAGTCCAGTACTATGAATGAACAGGGGTAAAAGTTTTTCCCAATCTGCAAGTTATGAGATATTCAATTTATTTCACAAAGATCATTATAACACAGGGGATAACATCATTGTAAGGAAAACATTTGAGGTGTTTGTTTACCTTGATTGGAGCGACATGAATGCGACCTAATATCTCTGTTTGGCCAACACCCTGAGCAATACCTTTATACCGTTGATCCATGAGTCTCAGCAATCTGAATGTAACATTTCAACAAGACTCATGCGTTATTCCATCATTCTATGTTAAAAGAAGTACCAGAACAAAAAAGCTGCAAGAGTTACCCGCATCTCTCAGCACAGCTCTTGGATATGATTGTCGACTGAGCACCACTATCAACAAAAGCCTGGAGATGGTGTCAAATATAGGCTTAGAACATACAAGGAACCGAGGAAAAAAAAAACAGACAGTAAGCAAAGGAGACGTTATATTCAGGTTGCAGAATTGTTACCTTTAAAGGTATACCATTGACCTCCATATCCACATACAGCATTATCTAAGGAAATGAGGAAGAAAGAAAAACTCAAGTCTACTTACAAGTAAGTTAATGAGTTTCAGAAGCATAAACTAAACCGTAGCATACATACCACCCTAGCAAAACCTTCGGGATTATGTTCAAGGGCAGCTTCCCAGTTCTCATCAATTCCTTTCTGCTCAAAAGAATCAAGATAGTGCTAAAAGTCAGGAATGATACGAAAAGATAACAATGTAACTAGGATTAAAAAATAACCAAACCTATGTAATTGTTTTCAAGGAATCACAAAGAGTTATTTGCAGCTAAAGACATACATAAGTTCAGTACATTTAACTTCAGTAAGGACAATTAACCTGACGAATTGCAGCTTCGATTTTCTTTTGTGCTTCAACATCAAAAGGATCTGCATACAGAAGGGCCTGCAAGGAGGAATACATAAGCACAATTCTTTGTTAGTGGTAGATATGACTTAATGTGTGGAAAAACTGAGAAGCTCGCAATTTTCTCAAATCTAATTTCCCTGAAACTGTTTTTCAATAAAACAAAAGGCTTACGAGTTCCTCCTCCTTCTGACGCTGGGACACAGATCGCTGACGATGCCGTGAACGCAAAACATCCTGTAACTTGTTTAAATCGCTTCCAGATATCACTTGTGCAAGCTCAGGATCCGTCTACAATTCACAATAGCAAAGCCAAGGTAACTTACAAAGTCATAATGCAAAGGCCAAGTGATAATATCATACTTCCCAAGCAAAAATTCTAGATAAAATCAATTCACACCTGGAATAACTGTCCCATAAGATTAGAATCACCCCGAACGTGTTGTTGAAAAGCTGCAGGGTTCGAAGCTGAACCATCAGGATTCATTGCCAAATCACTCCCTGCTGCACTACTGGATCACACAGGCAAAAAAAAACACACGAAGAGTAACTACATTGAATAGCTCAACTGCAAAATTACAAAAAAAAAGTAGCAAGTTCAATCCAGCGTACCCAGATGAGGCATTGGAAACCATCATCATCAATAAATCATCATCCTTTACACCCAAGGCACTCAATTTATCAGAGTTCCTCATCTCGCTTCCATTATACAACAGCTGCTGCTGCTGAATCGGAACATTCGCCTGCTCATTGATACAAGTAGCTTAAGTTCCAAAAACCTCTTAAAAACCCTAACTTTCAGCATAATTTAAGCTGCTTTCAACTTTTTTTTCTCACAATACAAAGAGAGATCTGAGATCTGCTTACCTCAACTTCCAGCAAGGCTTTAACATTCTCAACCTACGAGAAAACGAAAAACCTAATGATCAACAAAAGGGTCGACTAATCAAGGACGAATAAGCTAAACCCAAAATCTTTCGTCGATCAATTCGAGAGAAGTACATTGTGATTTTAAGAAACGAAGAAGAATCAGGGAAAGCTAGGGTTTTTGAGAGGGGGGAAAGACTTACGGTTTCGTGTGAATCGACGTCAAGGGTAATGATTTGTTCACCGGCGGTCATCACAGTGATCCTCATCTTGCAAAATCGTCGTCTCTTTGGCTTCTCCTTCTCTCTTCTTTGTTGGTATCTCTGTGGCTTCACAAGTTGGCTTTGTTATATTAACTCTCGTCTTATGAATGAAGTCAAAACACTCACCCTAAACCTTCTATTTAAGCGAGAGGCTCTACCCGAATTTTGTTGAAACCCGAAAGTACCCCTGAGTCGTTTTAATTTGTAAGTTGTATTTACCCGCCCGACTTTTTTTCCTTTTTTAAGAAAAAACAACCATTTTATTTAAATAAAATGTAAAATTACAATAAGAGTATAGAAAATAATAGAATTACAATTAAATGCAAGACTAACATTATAAAATATTAAAACACAAAAACTAAAATCTGCCATTTTTTTTCTTATTTTTTGAATTACTAGGAGTTTCGGGCCGAAATTATAATCCCCTAGACCCGAAACCGAAACATGTAAAGTCTGCTATCTTCGTTCTCGTTATGTAACACCACCTGCATTAGGCTATCATTTTTTTAATGAAACTCCAAATTCTTCTTTGTATAATGATCAAATTCTTTTCTCTTTTTTCATGTACTAAGGGCAGGATTAATGCAGGTCTCTTAATAAGGCGTTCTTATTTATTAAGAGACCGTTTCTTAATTTTAACTAAGAAAACTTAAGAACCGTCTCTTAAATAGGAGACTAAGGGTGAAGGCATTGACTGATTTGACATTTGAGACAATAGTTTCTTTTTCAGGCAATCCATTTGAGAGATAGCTTCCCATTTTATTCGAAATAATCAATTTGTTACTAATAATCAGATTTTACAAAGAGATAAAGACTAAAATAGATCTAAAATTTTTTTGTCTCAAAAATAGCACTTAAAGAGAAAAATAATTAAAATAGACTTTATTAAATGATGTAAATATATATTTATACATTTGAGTTAACTAATCGAAACTTATGGTTTAGAGTTATAGGGGGAGTTGAGGTTTAAAATTTTTTAAAAAAAGATATTAAAATTTTCAAAATAAAAAAATGTATTTTGGTCATTTTTTCTTTCAAAATCTATTTTTGTAACAAAAACTTTAAAAATGACTATTTAAGAAATTTACTTTTACAAACTCCTTAACCACTCCGCAAAACACACCTAAAAGTTAAAATAAATATTCTTTGTTTTTAAAATGTATGTTTTGGTTTTTTCATAATTATTAATAAAACATATAAAATTTTGGTTACCAATATCTTATTTTTAGTTAATTATTTTTATTAATTTTTAGCTAATGAAATTTTAATAAAATTTTTAAAATTTATATTTTATCATTAATTAATCATTAAAAATGTAATTTTTGAAACAATTTTTATTTCTAAAAGATAGACCCTTTCGTAACGAGATGAGTATAATCTATGTGTTGAGGAAGAGGTTTACTCGTAGCAAGAATATTACTTTGTAGTCATGGAGAATCTTTACTTTAGCGTATTGGATAAGAATAAGAATTATTTATTACTTTATAGTGAGATTTTTTTATAAGTAATGCTATAGGCTTATCAGGCATATTTTTATATTTATCTGAAATAAATATGTTTTAACTTTTTGCTCAAAAGCTGCGAACACTACTGCACATTACGAATTAGAGACGTTACGGATTTTGATCGAATTGTAGCTAAAATTTAAATTAAATTTGATTAACGAAACACTATAATGAACAAGGAATCAATATCATGGAGAGAAACGTAAAAAAACAAACACCTAAAGGTTCGAATATATCCAAATCCATTGACTCAGCGCCGTCAATTCATCAGATGACACAGCAGCTTAGCTAGTTATTACCGGGGAAACCGTAACCGCGACGGCCAACGCCTCCGCCGCAGCCGAATCCGCGATCGCAGTCGAGATGGACGGAATCGTGGATCTTGTGGAAACCATCCTTGAAAACTCCGAATCCGAATAGAAGCCCGATCGCGATCGCCACCAGAAGCAAACACGTGCACAGCATGCATATCCGTCCACAACACATCTCTTCCGCCGCCGGAGATTCCGAGATTCGTCGTCGAGAGAGAGAGAGTTTGTTTGTTGGGTTTTGTTGGCGAGAAAGGTGGAGCGAGAGAGACGTAGTAATGGTTTGCGTGGGGACGTTACGCCTTATTACTTGCTTTTTTTCAAAGCTAATCAAAATCACTAAACTAATTTCACAACGGTATTGTTTGAGTGTGGGTTCGGATATCCTTTCCGGCTCCAGATCGGGTATTTTAGATTTTTGGGTGTTTTGGTATAAGGATATAGAATCTGTTCGGGTATTTCTGTAGTTCGGATCGTCTTCGGATATTTAGATTTTGTAAAAAAAAATTCATTTTTAATTTTCATATATTTAAAAATATAACTAACTGATCTTCTATATTTTATAAATTGAATGATTAAAAGATTTGGTAATTGTTTTTAAATTTTAGATGTAACTTTTGTTACATGAAATAAATAGTTTGATATGTATTTTAAGTGAATATCAAATCATTTTTTCAGTAATTATATATATGTATATTATATGATTTTAAAGTAAATGTACTATTAATATAAATATTTTAAATAAAATTAGAGATTAAATTAGCAATATAAGGTTAAGTATATTTATGTTCAGTTATTTTCGGATATCCAATTAAGTTCTAATATCCAATCAATATCCATTCGGGTATTTTGGTATTTCAAACCAGGTTCAGAAACGGTTCGGGTATTGTCATGCCTAACGGTCTCCTTAGCTAACTTTGACTAAAGGCCCATTAGCTATTATAAAAGCATGTCTATGTTTTAGGTACAAGAGAAAAAGCTAGAACCCAAGAGATTGATTCAGGCTGATTATATAAGGCCCAATAACAAAACCATATAAATAAATTACAAAAGCATCCTCATAATGTTGCTAAAAATACACGAAAGTCTCCAAAACTTCTCTTCCTCTTCTCACTTTAAAGTCATCATCAGATCCGCCGAGTCTTTGAATCTTTACTGATCGATTTCGCAAACCCTAGCTCCGGCGATCCATGGCGTCCTCACCTGGGAACACTAACCCTCTCAATCCTCCTCCCTTCGATCTCGGTACTCTCTTCAAACCCTCATCGACTCCTTACCCTACGCCGCCTGCATCTTACCCTCCGTCCACAGGTCCGTTTCTCCACAATCAACAGCTCTACGCCCCGCCGGGTATCTCCGCCCAGCCATCTCCGGTGACTCAGACGCCGCAACAACAGGAGGTGGTGCCTTCCTCTTCCTCCGCGGCGACTAACGTGCACCCGCAGAGAACAGTCTCTTTCCCCACACCGCCTCTGAATCTCCAATCGCCACGTGGCAATCACAATCCGGGAACGCAGATCCTTGCTCTCCTCAACAATAGCAACGGTCCGGGAGGCGTTGCGGCTAACCAAGAGCCGTCGCGTCAGGTCCCGGTGGCGAATCCGCTCGAGATGGCTCGATCGGGTCCTATTCGCGTCCCGAGCTGTAAGCTTCCCAATGGAAGGCGGTTGGTTGGGGAACACGCGGTGTACGATGTGGACGTGAGGTTACACGGCGAGATTCAGCCGCAGCTTGAGGTGACTCCGATTACTAAATACGGGTCGGATCCTCAGCTTGTGGTGGGTCGGCAAATCGCTGTTAATAAGGTGTACATCTGCTACGGATTGAAAGGAGGAAACATTAGGGTTCTCAATATAAACACTGCATTGAGAGCTTTGTTCCGAGGCCATTCTCAGGTTTTTTTTCACTTCTTAGTGAAGTATTTGATCATTAACATGATAAAGTTCTTTCCTTTAACTATGTGGTTTGTGCACAGAGAGTGACGGACATGGCGTTCTTTGCTGAGGATGTTCATCTGTTAGCTAGGTAATTGTGCTCTTTTTTGATTCTTCTGCTTTTTGGTTTACGTCTCTTAGCATTTCTGTTTCTTCAAAACAGTGTTAGCCTAGATGGAAAAGTTTTCGTGTGGAAAATATCTGAAGGGTCTGAGGGAGATGATCCCCAGATAACTGGAAAGGTTGCCCTTGCTCTTCAGATAGTTGGAGAGGAAGACATGAAACATCCACGTGTTTGCTGGCACTCCCACAAACAGGTATGGAGATATTTTTTGCATATGTTACCTTCGTAGATTGATCTCTCCAAGAGATCGTTGATGATCTGTTATCGGATTATCGTGAGGTCTTGGTGTAAAGTTTGATATGAATGTATTAAAAAAAAAAAAAAAATTGCATATGTTTCTTCCTGTTTCACATGTACCTAATGCTGTGTTACCCAAAATCATATTTTCAGGAAAATTTAGTGGTTTCAATGGGTAAACACGTGCTCCTGATTAATACTACCAAAGTTGGCAGAGGTGAAGTATTCTCGGCTGAGGCTCCAATTCAGTGCCCCCTTGATAAATTGATTGATGGTGTCCAGATTGTCGGTAAGCATGATGGAGAAGTGACAGACTTGTCAATGTGCCAATGGATGACCACACGCCTCGTTTCTTCTTCCGTTGACGGCACGGTTTGTATTTGTTTTTATCTTACTTCGCTCGAGTCTTCTTATTTCCGTTCTATATTCTTAAGACCTTTCTAAAGATGAGTTAATCTGAATACACTGCTTACGGGATGGAATGTTGAAGTTTGCTTAATTGGAACCTGTCAGTCTGTTTAACTTTGTTCTGCTAGTGCAGTTGGCTTTGTTTCATCCCTGACTTGCACTGTGTATGTGTATCTATTCAATACTGGTCACATTTTACAGCAGCTTCTGTGTGAGTCTTACTTCTTCTTTCCTCATAATACCAATAGGTCAAGATATGGCAAGATTTCAAGGCACAACCAGTTGCAGTTCTGAGACCTCATGATGGCCATCGGGTCAATTCAGCAACATTTGTGACTTCACCTGAGAGACCTGATCACGTCATACTCATCACCGGGGTAAACTTTTGAATCAGTATTACCAATTTTCTCAGCTTAAGTAATGCTAAATTACGCCTGCTGTGTTGACTTTACATTTTATACCCTAGCTTATCTTTCATTCTTTCTGCTTAGTTGATGTCTGTGTTGGTAATGTTCGCAGGGTCCACTAAATCGAGAAATGAAGATTTGGGTCCCAGCTGGGGAAGAAGGGTGGCTTCTAGCGGCTGATCCTGGGTCATGGAATTGTACCCAGAAACTTGACTTGAAAAGCTCAACTGAGGCACGAGCTGAAGAAGCATTTTTCAACCAAGTCATAGCATTGTCTGACGCAGGCCTTCTTTTGCTTGCAAATGCAAAAAGAAACGCGATATATGCAGTGCATTTGGACTATGGATCTTCTCCAGCTGATACCCGGATGGACTACTTGTCTGAGTTTACAGTCACTATGCCTATATTAAGTTTTATAGGGACAAATGCACCTCCAGAGGAACACATTGTTAAGGTTTATTGTGTTCAGACTCAAGCAATCCAGCAGTATACATTAGACCTATGCTTGTGCTTGCCACCTCCTATAGAGAACGTGGGTTTGGAGAAGTCAGATTCTAGTGTTTCACGGGAGGCAAATCTTGTTGAAGGCATGTCAGAACCATCAGGACCTAAGCCTGCAGAATTACCTTCCGTTGATTCAGTGCCTAAACCATCAATTCTAGTTAATAGATCGAAAAGTCCTAATACGGCGGCTTTTCCAGCGGTTTCTGCACCAGGGGAGACCACAGCACCAGCAATTGTTCCTTCCAATGGTGCGCCTAAAACTTCTGGGCTGCCATCTGAGACCAGTGATGCAGGTTCTGCGTATGCTCCTTCACCACAGCTTCCTCTAAGTCCTAGACTATCAAGAAACCTTTCTGGCTATCAGTCTCCTGTAGATGCTATTGAGTCGACACTACAACAACATGATCTCGGTGGCAAAGGACCTGCTGAATATGCTGTTGGAGAAAAAAATTTGGAGGAAAGCTCAAGAAGCAAGGACAAGAATGTTACACCTGATGATGATGATGTAATGCGAACCCCACAAGCTTTTTTCAAACACCCCACTCATCTTGTAACTCCTTCGGAGTTATTGATGGGCGTTTCTTCCGCTGAAACCTCCATTACTACAGAAGACAAGAGGGTTAAAGATGCGGATATTCAAGACGTGAATATTGATTCAAGAGACACAGAAGTTGAGGTAAAAGAAGTAGGTGAATCAAGGCCTACGCAGAATGGTGAAATCAATTACAATGACGAAACTGAGCATCGAACTTCAGAAAATAGAAAAAAAATCTTCAGCTCACAGGCTTCGAATCTTAGCACTGAGATGGCAAGGGACTGTTATCCTAGTACCGAGGGAACTTTCATTCCAGAGGATTCCAAGGCTTATGGCCAATCTTTACAAGCTGGGGATAATCATGACTCAAGAGGAGTGTCTGCGAAGCTTCCTGAATCGAATTCAGCTAGTGGGATTCCACAGTCGCCAGCTACAAATAGCAAAGGAAAGAAACAGAAGTCCAAAAGCTCACAGGGTCCGGGATTGTCACCTTCATCCTCAAATGTTGCTAATCTGGCTGATACCGATGAGCAAAGCATGAGCTCAAGCCAACCTATGACGGATTCAGTTCCTCAAATCATTTCTATGCAAGAAACAATGAATCAGGTGACATTTTGATTTTGAAACTAAAGGCTTGCCCTATTGCTGAACGATCTCGGGTTTTATATGTTTGCATCGTTTGATCACATTACTATTAAACTCGCCATTACCTTGATTTGGCACATAGCCTGTTCCCCTATGCAGCAGTCGGTTTAAAAAGACATTGTAATTTATAGAAAACTGTTATTACCTTGGTAAATTTTTCGTATTTGTTGATTTGGAATACTGTGTCCCTTGCAGATGTTGGTTGCGCAGAAAGAGATGCAGAGACAACTGTTAAATGCTGTTAACGGCCCTGTCACTAAAGAAGGTAAAAGACTTGAAGTGGCTTTAGGGAGAATGATTGAGAGATCCAGCAAGTCAAATGCTGATGCTCTATGGGCCCGCTTCCAAGAGGAGAATGTTAAGAATGAAAAGGCATTGCGTGACCATTCGCAGCAAATTGTTAATGCAACGACAAACTTCATGAGTAAGGAGTTAAATGCAATGTTTGAGAAAACGATAAAGAAGGAATTTGCTGCAATTGTTCCAGCCGTAGCACGTGCAGTAACACCAGCTATTGAAAAAAGTGTATCTTCTGCAATCACAGAGTCCTTCCAGGTTAGAATTATATGAGAAACGGTAGAGCTGGTTTCTTTTTCTTTTGTTTTATTGCTGAAAAAGACTGCTTTTTCTTTCTTTTATACAGAGAGGACTTGGTGACAAAGCAGTCAATCAACTTGACAAATCTGTTAATTCAAAGCTTGAGGCAACCATAACTAAGCAAATTCAAACGCAATTTCAGACCTCTGGCAGGCAAGCCCTCCAGGTAAATTTGAATTCACCTTGTTTTAAAAGTATATTGGGAGAGTATTACAAGTCATTTCATAGCTTCGCGAAAACGTGTTGATCTCTTATATACTGGCCATTTATAAATTTCAGGAAGCTCTTAGGTCGGGTCTGGAGGCCTCACTCATACCTTCCTTTGAGAGGTCATGCAAGACCATGTTTGAGCAAGTAGACTCAGCCTTCCAGAAAGGGATCGCCGAGTACACAAACGCAGCCCAGCAACGGTTCGACTCTGGACACTCCCAGCTTGCTCATACTCTAAAGGTATGGTGGAAAGTCATCCTTCTTCCCAGCACTGTTATGGTTGCAAAATCTAGTCATTTCTTTCCGCTTTCTAAAGTTGTTGCCCGATATACAGGAAACCATTACTTCTGCGTCGTCAGTTGCTCAAGCCTTAAGTCGTGATTTAGCCGAGAACCGCTTAGCTCTCGCAGCTGCTGGAGCAAATACTGCTGGGGCTAATCCGTTGGTTACTCAACGAAGTGGCGGACCTTTGGGTGCCCTTCTTGAAAAGGTTTTCACAATCTCTGGAACTAATCTTAACTATGAATCTGATAAACCTTGTGTTAGTCAAGTTAAGGAGCATTGTAATTACCCTTGTAGCTGCTCAGCAATCATAGTTGAGTCTGGCTAGCTAGCTAGAGAGATACCAGATTAAAAGGTAATTTAGGCAGAAGTGAGCATTCTGGAATGGTCTTGGAACTTTCTTTGGGCTTAGGAGAGTTTACAGTGACCACCCTCTTTGGTTCTTTGCTTCGGTTTGTTGTCTTTTGTGACTGAGTCAGACAGTGAATAAATAGAGAATCATCATTTCTGGTTCTGATTAGTCTTTGTCTGAGTTTTGACATTCACAACATCTGTTCCTTTCAGATTGAAGCACCTATGGACCCAGTTACAGAATTATCCAGATTGATATCTGAACGCAAGTACGAACAGTCTTTCACTACGGCTCTACAGAAAAGCGACGTCTCCATAGTATCATGGCTCTGCTCACAGGTGAGATTTTGTTTTTCTTTTCACATAGTAAGATCTCATAAACCATGAGTTTGATATAAGATCCCATGACACTGGTCAGGTGGATCTGCGTGGACTACTGGCGCTGAATCCTCTTCCTCTGAGCCAAGGCGTGCTTTTGTCATTGCTGCAGCAGCTAGCCTGCGACATCAACAAGGACACATCCCGTAAGCTTGCTTGGATGACGGATGTGGTTGCAGCCATTAACCCATCAGATCAGATGGTGGCAGTCCACGGTCGCCCAATCTTTGAGCAAGTCTATCAGATTATGCACCATTACCGCAATGCATCAGGCAGTGACCTCTCTGCCGTCAGACTTATAATGCACGTCATCAACTCCATGCTAATGGCCTGCAAATGATACAAATCTCTTTTCTTTTTTCCTTCTCGTCTTGTTTCGTTTCGTTGCTTATATAAAAACAAAAACAAAACATTAGGAAGACAACAATCTCTACTATTCTCGTCATATCTACTTCTGTTAGGTCTTTTTGCTTATCTTTTTTCATTTTTTTGGTTTGAATTTTGTATTTGCGTTTTCTTTTAAATGTAAAATCTCCTTGTTTCACATACGTTGTTGTCCCCTCTTTTCCTCAAAAATATCTTGTAAAGAACAAAATCAGTGTTCGGATTAATGTAATTTTGAAAAATGTTTTTGGGTTTTAGTAACCACAGTTTCATGTAAAAACACAAGCACGTATCTGTTTCCATTCATGTTGTTTACAGTATATAAATACTTATATTCAAATAATGTTTCACTGTAATTATTTTGTTATAGTTGCAACAAAATATTATGTTTTGCACTATGGTGGACCATTATTTTCTTTCAGAGAAACCAAAAAGTAAAAAGAAAATCATCTCTTGCTCCATTAACAAAAATACTTTTTGAATAAATATCTTTCAAATTACCAATAGTTTATAATTTCATTTTAAATGTTGTATCAACTTGTTGTTCTAATTAGTCGGCAGCAAACTTCTTCAGTTCTACGTACGCCTGATCTTGACGCCGAAAAGAAAAAAAAAAAATATACATCGCTCTATTCATAATTTATGTTAAATACATTAATTTTTAACATCTTAAAAGTTAAAAGCTAAGGACTAATAAAACTTAGTTGACAAAAAAAAAAGGACTAATAAAACTTATCTTTTCCCCCTTAATTTTCCAACACATGACAGGAAAAAAAGAGGAAAAAAATGAAGTAAAAAAAACGCCCTTTCGCAGCTGCAAAATCATCACCTGAAACCTAAAATCACCAACACTGATCCGTCTCCCATCTCCGGGTCGTCGTATACACCCGACCCGTCCGACCCATCGCTCCAGCGTGCACCCTTCTCCTTCGTGCTCCCAACGTCGAATCGTACATCGCTCTCGTCGTCGGATCCGCCAGCGTCGCGTACGCTTTGTGGATCTCCATGAAATCTCTTCCGTCCGATTCCGACGCATCGGGATGGTATACCTTCGCTAGGCTCCGGTACGCCGTCTTGATTTCCGGCAGCGACGCCGTTTCGTTGACTCTCAGCAGTTCGTAGAGGCTCGACGCTCGCCGACGAACGGATTCCGTTACGGATTGCTCGGCGTTGAGAGTCTGAGCCGTCGAAGAAGCCCTAAACGATGCTCTGGTGGGAAACCGCGCGTTTCCGTTTGACTTCGGCTGAGGAAGGCTAGTTCCCGGTGAGAAGCGGAGGGAGTTGCCGGCGAAATTAACTAAGATTCTGGACATTTACGTAATTAATTTAAAATCAAAGGACCAAACTGAAAGAAATCGTTCAATTTGAAGAAGCAGAGAGAGTTTGCAGGAGAAGTATGAAGAGAGAGATTGAGATAGGCCTCTTTATATAAAGAGATAGCTCATGGCCCATTATTTTATTAATTTAATTGCTTAACTAAAAGGGATACTATTACTTTAATTATGCGATTTACTTGATAATTTGTTTTATAGTCTGTTCATTTTTAGCTGTCAAAATTACCACTTTTATATTAAATGTCATTTTAGGTTTTTCATATAGATTTATATATTTTTATATAAAAATACAATTACATATATACCTAACATGTTTCATCTAATAAAAAAATAAATTACAGTAAAAAGTAAATAAATTTTGCATCGAAATCAAAAATAACATTTATTTTGTAGTAATTTTTTTTTACAACGCTCTTATATGAAACATTAAAAGATATGACTAAATGTTCATTTAACTTTCTTAGGGCTTAATAAAAGTCAACCGTAATGTATGGGTTTATATAAAGTTATGGGGTTAATATGGAAATAAAGTAATTAAGAAGGTCCGAAAATCAAGGGAAAAAGAAAGGTATAATAAACCCGTGGGAAAAGAGTGGCAGTCACCAGTTTTCTAAAAAATCTATGGTACGATGACGTGTCATCCAGTTTTAAAGATTGGGCTTCTAGAATCCCATTTGTTCGGCTCGGCTCGGCTCACCTTATTTGATCGGCTCACTAAGATTGTAATGATGACATGTCAAATAGGCACAGCTGTGTGTCTATTTATATTATCACAATTAGAGGATGATTAATGTTTGATATCACAATTAGTACAGGTTTTATGAATTTTAAAAACCGATTATTCAGTGACAAGGATGTAGTTTTTGAACAGTCAACTCTAACCATTATTTTAAATGTGGCAATAGTGTTGTTTATATAGCACTATCAGATGTTTAACAATGCCATAACTACTAATTATTAATACACTTGCAGAATAATATATTCGGTTCCAAACTTAAAAAAGTGCTTCTAGAAGAATTTTGATAATCAAAAGAGCAAGAAAATAAAAATATATTTTTACAACTAGGAAAAATAAACGCGTCGACAAATAAATATCAAAAAGGCCCTTCATTCTAGAAGTTTTTTTCTTGTCTTTATCTACCAAACTATTTATTACTTTCTCCATTTTATATTAAGTGTTAGAAAATATTTTTTTTGTTACAAAATAATTGTTTTCAAATTTTAATATAAAATTTATTAATTTTTAACAGTAATTTATTTTTTTATTTGCGATATAGTTAAATGTATAAATAATTTTATTTTTAATAAAAATATATGTAAATTAATTATTATTTTAATTTATGTGTAAAAAATAAAATAATATTTAATATGAAACAAAAGAAATAACGTTAGTGTTTAGTGTGCAGAAGAAGAGACAAAAGTGTCTCTCAAGGATGTCGGTTAGGCCACGGAGATGGATATATATATATATAGGACTTCTAGAAGACTGCGAACCCAAACACAATACGATTTTGTGCGTAAAACACTTCTTTTTCATTGTGTTATGTGTTTATTTTGAACGATTAATATATTTTTAATTTTACCGTTTCACAAATCTTTGTTCATATCTGACTAGATGTGATAACAAAAGGTGTAAAAATGTAGCATTTTTACATTAATCAACGCAAATGTTATTGTGTGGAAAAATGACAATTTAAAAACTAACCATCTTTTGGTAAAAATAAGATTAAAAAGTAGATACTGTCGGTTAAGTTGTAGTTGATACTAGTAGACATAGATTAACTATTTTATTAATATTTTTTGATAATGGGAGTTTCACTTTTGTTAGTTATTTTAGCATATCATTCACTCCCAGTAAGCATTAGCTTCTAGGCTAATGTGATTGATAGTAATGGATTAGTGGAGTTCAACTGTGTTAGTTATTTTATGATGAGTGAGTAGCAATAATTTACGTCTATACTTTTTTTACAAATATAGTAAAATGATGAAGGTTTATTATTTGTTAATGGTGATTTATTTAATTATGTAGTTATGGTAGGGGACTATTACTTCTTTTGGATGACTTGTTAGGGAGGGGGGGAGTCATTGTGTGTACTCCATGTTCCACAGCCGTTGACTCTTTCTTTTGCTTATTTCCTAATGTTTATAAGATATGAAGATTAACAAATTATACTTCTGTTTTTTATTAACCAAGTGTGTTCGGTGGACCGAAACACAACCGACTAATCTTATGAGGATTTATCTATCGGTGACAGACAAACCCAATTATTCTACGTGAGAGTTAGAGATCCACGCCATCTAATCACATAAAAAGCTAGTAATTTCGCATTAGAAAGAAATCGATTTCTAATATAGACTAATATAACAATTCTTCATCTCGTGAAAACCACTACACCATTACGATGTGGTTAAACAAATGTAACTAAGTTTATTATTAGTACGTGGATATGGTGTTGGCTGTATAGCAACTCTAAGTTGATCCATTGAGGTTGTTATTGATTCGAGGGCCAGTTAAGATATGTAGACTAGTGTGTTGGCTTATTTGACAAAATAATTAAACAACAACGTAGCTCTAACAAACCAATAATAATAATAATGCGTATGTATAATAGAGGGACAAGTCGGTATGAAGCCACCTGGCAGGCCATGTTCTTAACTGAAAAGTACTTCTCAACTTCTTTATTGTTTATGCGATTCTAGAAACCCGTAATCGATTGGGATGGTACAACTTTACTTTACTGCGGGTATTGGGCTAAATCGTAGTGAGGCCCAGCTATATTTAGTCCATATACTAAACTATAAGTCGTTGAGGCTTTGTAAACGGGCTCGTACGTAATAATTCCAGTTCATATATTTTGGAAACAGTCGGTTCCGTTTCTCTCATGAGTGATTGACTTAAGTCAACTGCGACATCAATCTAATGGGCCAATTTGGGTCAAATATACTGATGGCCTACTGAAGTTTCAATTGAGTCCGTCTTTTATTTAAAGGAAATATCTCAAATATATTTTTGTCACAAAAACAGAAAATGATCAATATGATTATTTTTTTATTTTTAAAAAATTAATACTTTTTTTAATGTTAAATTTCACCTCAAAAAATTAATCCTATAACTTTAAAACATAAGTTAAACTAGTTAATCTAAAGGATATATATAAAAATTATTTTGGTTATTAAAATATATTTTAGTAACAATTTTTTTAAGTGTATCTTAAAATGTTATGACATTTTTTCTTGACTATTTGTCACTTAATTTTTATTTTTATTTCAATTACCCCTTATGAAATGAGAAATGATAAAAGATAGTTTTAAAAAAGTTTTTGTCATAAAATTATTTTTTTAAAAAATAAAAATAATCAAAAAGTTATTATTAAAGATGATAAATATACACTTATAATTATATGATTAACTAATATAAATTTATGACTTGTATTTATGGAGTAAAACTTCAGAAGTGTAGTTTAAATTTTAAAATAAATAAATTTATTATTTTTAAAAGTTATTTGGAGACAAAACCTAAAATAAAAAACTATTCTAAAGAATTGACCTGCTATTATTTATCACATCTTTGATTCTTTTCCGACATTCGCGGGGTTATATTAGGACAAAAAGGCTAGATTTCTCGAGGGCAAAATGGAAACTGTCTGTGAATAAAAAAACAAATAAAAAAAACGGAACCTGTCGTAAAAGCCCAAAAACGGCGCCGTTTCGTTTGTCTTTTTTTTTTTTTTGATATTTCTCTAAGAGAAAAAAGAAAAAAAAAATACCGTTTTCTTCAAATTGATGTAAGATTTTCAAGTTTTTTAAAATTCAACGCAGAACGAAACTTCCTCTACTAGCATTTGAGATCTAAGGGATTCTCGACTTCCACATCACTAAACTAATCACTCCATCTCTTGAAATCACCAAACTTGACTTTTCCTTTCTCTTTCACCAGATCACAAGAAGAAGAAGAAGAATACTAGAAACCCTCCAAGTCTTTCTCTTGAATCTTATTAGGGTTTCTGCTTCTTCTCTGTCTTTACCCTTCGTTGACTGCAAGGTAAAGTCTCCTCCTTTATCTCCTTTTCTTAAACCAAGTCTCAAACTTTTTTTCTGATTCATGTAGTTTCTTTAGCAATTCATTGTTAACGAATGACTAAGTTTTGACTCAGTTAATCCCGTATGATTTACCTAGTTCGAAAGTATTGTTCTTTTGGCAGTTGACTCAGTAAAGTGCTGTGCTTTTACATTAACTAACAAGTGTCTATAGATCTCTTACAAGAACTTTCAATGTACACAGGTTGCAGCAGGAACAAGACGCTGTTTGTTTATCCTTGCTTCATGTTTTTGTAGCACGAGAGAGTATGAGTCATTGTGAAGTCCCGGCTCTCATTGAAGCACAAGTTGAAGTAAGTTCACGCCAATTTGTTTTTATTTTTTTGATTGGCTTAGCTTCTTTTGTACATATCTTATCTGAGTTCTTCGGCTTGTTACAGATGGGGTCGGCTAATGAAGTTGAGCACAAAAGTCTATTTAGACGAGAAGAAGATGCTAAGCAAACTAAAGAAGCTTCTTTGATGGAGCAAGGTTCACTTTCTCCAAGTTTCCCTCAACATATCACTAAATCACCAAAGAACAGTGTGCTTAAGAGTATCAAGATCGTGATTTTATCTAATAAACTCAATCTTTTGTTACCTTTCGGTCCTCTAGCAATATTGGTCCACTACATGATAGATAGTAAGGTAAATTGTTAATGTACTAATACTACTAGTTTCATTTTGTGTCCAAGTGTTAGACTCTTAAGAAATGATTCTTTGCCTGGCTCAGGGGTGGGTCTTTTTGCTGAGTTTAATAGGTATTACACCATTGGCTGAGCGTCTAGGATATGCCACAGAGTAAGCCTCGCTATCACTGGTAGTACAAACTTACCGTATCATCATTCTGTTTGTGAGACTTATGTATAAGTGTTGGCTTATTTGAAACAGGCAACTGGCTTTTTACACGGGACCGACTGGTATGAACTTGGTTCTTCTGAAACAGGCCAATCTAATTTATTTCTTCTTTCATGGTAACTTTTTTGACATGCTAATATGCTATACAAATTTTCACAGTTGGAGGCCTCCTAAATGCTACATTTGGGAATGTGACAGAACTGATCATATCGATTTTCGCTTTGAAAAATGGAATGATACGTGTTGTTCAGCTGACTTTGTTAGGATCGATTCTTTCTAACATGTTGCTTGTACTTGGCTGCGCTTTCTTCTGCGGTGGGCTAGTATTTTACAAGAAAGACCAAGTCTTTGACAAAGTAATGATCCTTATCTACTTCTTTGTATTCTCTTTTCTTTTTTTTGCTATTCTTTACTGGGGTTTCTGATACCTGTTGTTCTGCATCCAGGGAACTGCAGTTGTTAATTCAGGATTGCTTTTGATGGCTGTCTTGGGGATACTCTTCCCGGCTGTTCTTCACTACACGCACAGTGAGGTTCATGCAGGATCATCAGAGCTAGCCTTGTCAAGGTTTAGCAGTTGCATAATGCTTATAGCCTATGCCGCTTACCTCTTCTTCCAGTTGAAGAGCCAGTCAAATTCTTATAGCCCTCTTGAAGAGGTTTGTTGTCTGCCACTCCTTTGTCCATTCTATTTATAGAAACAAAAAGACATAAAACCAATTGGTTTGTGTGATTCTTTCTGTTCGGCCTGGACTTACTCTTTTGTTTGATATGTGCTGTAAACTCCAGGAAACAAATCAGAACGAAGAAACTTCTGATGAAGATGAAGATCCTGAGATCTCCAAGTGGGAATCTATCATATGGCTCTCAATCTTGACTGCTTGGGTCTCTTTTCTTTCTGGCTATCTCGTTGATGCGATAGAGGTAATCAACGTTCCTTTTCTGTAGCTAACTTGGCCTTCTTTCAGCGGCTATATGTTGTTGTGTCCACTGCTAGAGTTTATTCATTACAGTATTTTACTTGACAATCACCACAACATGTAACTGTTGTCTCAGGGTGCCTCTGTCTCTTGGAACATACCAATAGCTTTTATCAGTGTCATTTTGCTTCCTATTGTTGGGAATGCAGCGGAGCATGCAGGCGCCATCATGTTTGCCATGAAAGATAAACTGGTAGGCAGAGTCGTTATTGAGTTGTAACATCTATAGACACTCTTCATTCTGAGTTTGTTTTGAAACACGGTTGAACCTTCTTTTTGCCTCTACAGGATCTGTCATTGGGCGTGGCTATTGGTTCCTCTATACAGATCTCCATGTTCGCGGTATGTAACATGAATACATTGCAAGAGCAGTATATATCATCTTTGGCCAATAAGGCTTGTTGGATAATCTCTGTTGTTGCTTGATATGGTTAGGTCCCGTTCTGCGTGGTGATTGGATGGATGATGGGTGAACAGATGGACCTCAACTTCCAGCTTTTTGAGACGGCAATGCTGTTCATCACGGTTATAGTAGTAGCTTTCTTTCTCCAGGTGGGTAAAGTCCTCAAGTCACCTTTAAGAGTGACAATGGGAATACAAAACCAATAACTGATGGATCTCTCTGTATGTAACACAGGAAGGGACGTCGAATTACTTCAAAGGATTGATGCTCATTCTTTGTTATTTGATAGTAGCTGCCAGTTTCTTTGTACACGAAGATCCTCAACAAGGTTAGTGAGTTTTCAGTTTCTCTTGATTACTTTGCATAAGAACAGTCTTGGTGAGTTTTTTGATGTTGTTCTGTTTTTTTTTTGGGTTAGATGGAGGTATATAAACACCATGGAAGAGACTGGTGTGAAGCAAGTTGGGTCTAAATTAAAAGCTGATGATCTCTCAGGAACACAAAGTGTTAGGGGAGAGATGTTAAAGATGTAAACCTGATTCTAATGTGGTGGTTTCCACAAACTTGAATCTCTGTTAACGTTTGGAAAGTTTTGTTCGAACAAGTGAAGGTTTATTCCTTTTGGCTTTCCCTCTAGCGACTTAGAAGGTTACAAGTTCTGTTAGTTTACAATGCTTTTTCGAAAAGATTGAAAACAATGTTCTTGTGGTATACACTATAATATATAATGGGCATTCTGGTGTGAAAGTTTTGTTAGATAGAATGTGAAACCCGAATGCATTACCTGGAGCTGTTCTTCAGTGAAAGAGTCTTTCTGGATGCTCCATGTATATGCTTGGGGTCGCTGGAACTCAGCCACTGCAGATTTTACTTTGAGTACATTCGCCAGTAAAGTCACATGATCTAGCAACCAGATGCAAGATATTAGATAGTATACATCCTATATGTATAGAATACCGTATACTGTACAATAAGTTTATATACTAGTCTCTTTATTGATGTATTCTACAGTGTACGGTATTCTATACATATATGATGTATACTATCTAATACAAGACATTACATTACAACATGGTGTGATTCATGAAACTATTCCCGGCTAAGTAAAATACGTCTTAGAAAATAAGCATCCAAGTCGTTGTAGTATAGTGGTAAGTATTCCCGCCTGTCACGCGGGTGACCCGGGTTCGATCCCCGGCAACGGCGGACCTTTTTTGTTTCCCTTTGGTATGGGCCTAAAACAAAGCCCATTTATATGACACATGCCCAAACAAAGTTTTCTCACTAGATTTCGATCAAGAAAAAAAAAATCAAAATTAAATTTGGCAGCAAAGAAAAAAGCCTTTATTTGCACTACTTATCATGTAGATGGTAGTTAATTGGTTGGGGAAGATAAATAAGCAAAAGATAAAAACAAGGACAAATCGTTTTGGCATTTGATTCCTCCCAGTCCTAGGATTTGTCACCACTGTTTTGCTCTATATCCATTCTCTAGTCCTCTTGTTGCGTTTTGTCCTCATGTATTTTTTGTTGAACAGAAAATTGATAACCAAGGAATTGCATCTTCTTAATCTATGATCTTTAGCATAACTCTGATCTTTTACACTTGCGGCAAATGATACATGTGACAAAAATGGTACGTTTTTGTTATCCATTTGTTGGTGCAGCATGCATCTTTGAGTCCAAATGGTAAATTACTGGCTATCGTTGGGGACAATCCGGAGGGCCTTATAGTAGATCCCAACACAGGTGGACCTGTGAATTTCATCACACAGCAACCGGTGAACTCGACAGAAGCAAAACATAGATATAATGGACCTGTAATGGATCTCTTTAAAGTGTAAATGATGTGTTGTGCTAATGCTAGTAGTTAGTGTTTTTTTTTCTTTTTTCCTTTACCGGCTGGTGTGTTTTTTCCTTCTGTCTGGTCTTCTAAAGGTTCAAGCTCGGTTCAAGATGTGTACAGAAAGAGCTGTTTCAGTGGTGGCACATACTGGATTAGGACATGGTGGTGTGCCTCAACTACACCCAGGTTCGAAGTTAGTTTGGTATCATTATTGCTCTTGCTCTGTTTGGTGGCTTGTGAGTCTTCTCTTTTTCTTGTATTTGTGGTTGTAGGAGCTCGACTGTTAAAAATCCTTTTGAGTTGGTTCTGAGTTTAGAATATGGAGATGCTTTTAACTAAACTATAGTGTGCCTCTCTTGTCCATAAATTACTATTCATTGTTGTATTTTAGGCCCAGGCAAACTGAACTAGTTATTACAACAATAAATGAAAATCTGAAAAAGACAAAAAAGTTTGGTAACACAATATGAACACCAAACATGAACTGTTTTCAGGTTGGTATAACCAATAGAGAAGCAGGAGAGGATTGGTGGAGCAGTAACCGAAGTATGGAGACGAACAAGATCAACTGTGTCAAGAAATAGAAACTGGACTTGCATGTTTTACCGAACATGTTTCCACGGTTCGGTTCAGGATCTTCTGTTACAGAATGCACCTTCTTCTGTTGTTCTTTGAGTACTTGAAGTGATGAACTCAGAGATCTTGTGAGCATCAAATACTGGATTTCAGCTTCGATCTTTCTCTCGAAAATGCCTTCAAGTTCAGATTCAATCTTTGTGTTTTCGAGTTCTTGGATCCTGGCTTCCTTGGCATCAAGATCAGCTCTTGCTTTCTCCAGTTTGTGTTGGAGATGTTTTACCTTCTGCTTCAAGATCGGTACCTGTGATTCTGAATTGACTTCATCAATGTTTGAATGTAGTGGTGTAGATTCCTTACTCAGCTCCTGAAAACTTGTAACCTCTGCACATGTTTCAGTCACATAGTTAGTTTAGAAACATCATGTAACATGTAACCCTTTCAGGACTGCATCCTGTTAGTGTGCAAACCTTTCCAAAGAGCTTCCTGCAGAGCTGCAAGACTTCTGATAGAATCTGCAATGCGATCCTTGTCTGCCCAGTAATGGTTGTTCTTCGTCTTACTCTCATCTCCATCTCCATTTCTCTCGCTTCTGCTATATGTTTGGACTTGTTCCCTAGCTTGAGGGCCACTAGAAAACACAAAATCACTACTTCTCAAATCCGAATCCATGCTGGAACAAGGCTTCCTCTCCGGATCTTCACTCCCTTGGCTACCTGAAACAATCTTCCCTCCTCCTAGTACATCCTTTGCAGCTATGGAACTACCACTAAGCTCTTCCCTCTTGTCAAAACCTTGGCCTACATTAAACATAAAACCTGAAACGGGACTAAACCCGTTGACTACACCTGGAAGAACCATATTCACAGATCCAAAAGAGCCTTCACTACTCTGTCTTAATGCTTCAAATGAAGACAAGTCAACATGTTTACAAGGAGGGTTCACCAAACCAGTCAAATTACGCTTCAGCAATTTACTACCATCATCAACAGGTGCAGCAGCTTCCTCTTTCACAGGACCATCTCTTTTGATCCTTCTCCATTTCTTTAAACCAAAACCTCTTCTCGTTGAACCACCAGGAGATTCAACCCTTAAGCTATCAACGCTGTTGGATCGTTGAGGTGATCCAATACCATCATCAGGCGATACTAATAACGCATTTACACTCACCTTCTCCATCGTTTCTGCATTTGCAGATGATCTGTGATTCATAACTTTTAAGACAAAACCAATCAAGACATCAGAGACAAATCTGAATACTTTAAAGATTGACTAAGCCACTTAAGTACTAGAATCAGGTCACTCCTTCAACGCGAACTACGACAGTTCAACAAAAACAGAGAGAAGCTAACTGAATCAAATTGAGATAAAGCGTACCACTAAAATGATCATTCAACCAAGGCTTCCTTTAGCATCAATGATCATGCGACGGAGACATACGCCGACATGATTGAGGTTGAGTTAGATTATTACCAGAAGCTGCATCAGACCATCCTTTTTCTCTGCGTATTATTCGGAATAATAATTAAAGGAAACGAAATGATTTATTAGTGACGAAGAAAAGGAAACAAGAAACATTAGTACAAAAGAGAATAATGGATTGATAGTGGTGAAGATGGTGCGAAACTCACGTGGGGTCTACATGACGTAAACCCACTCCGGACAGCTGGCTGTCCTGTCCGATCTGGAAGTACAACATGTCGGAATTGTATAGCAAACGTGTGTATATCAGAGCCCAGTCTTTTGGGCTTTTCAAAAGCCCATTATAACTTCTTCAAGTCCGTGTACTTTAATCTTATCATATTTAATATCTTGAGCCATGTTCCGTGTCTGAAGATATTGAATATTTTATCGGAAAGGCTCAAGTTATTGGCCCATATGGCCCACTATCAGAAAAACAATTCTATTGAACAAATAAGATCTATGCTTATTTCATCGAAATACAATACAAACGGTTACAAAAAAAGTGAAGAACAAAAAGAAAAAGAGAAGTTTAATGCATTTTTTTTATAAATGAACAAAAAATTACTTAAGAGGGTAGACATACATACATTTCAATCTCATGCATATATGAATAAACCATGTACTTTTAAAAATCAATTTTGTAAAATTAAAAATAATTAAAAAGACCCAAAAACAAGAAAAGTAAAATCCGTTCGCCAGTGCCTCTCATCGATCAAACCAACAGAAGAATCTAAACTCTTTTGTTGCATTGTTTTTGGAAGAAGTTAACTTAGGCTCCAGCATAAGGGTTAGCAGGTTTAGGTGTGTTTTTGACAAGACCACATTGGAGGCTTGTCTCAGGCATGTTGTATTCATCTCTAAGTGACTTCTCTGGAGACAAGACACTCGCGTAAAGCTGTTGTCCTAAGTAACGTCTCTCTGTGTTCTCAGATCGAATGTTCCACATTCCACAGTTATCAAAGGTGAGCAAGATTGCTGCCCAACACTTTGGGTATACTTGGACTGTGTGTCTGCTCACTGCGTCTAGGAGGTTGTAGTTCTTTCTCTTCTCTGGGGTCCAAGTCCCTGGCTCCACACTTTGAAACAGAGAAAAAAATATTGAAAATTAGGTTAAAATAAAGAGTTACTTGCTACGCAAGAATGTTGTTTTAACAGATGAAAGTTAGGTTAAAATGAAGAGTTGCTTGCAATGCAAGAATGTGGTTAAAACAGAGTGTTTGTTTCACTTACGCAACGGCGAAGAAAGAGTAACCATCCAAGTGCCAAGACTGAACACTCTTCTCGTGGTTCTCGAACACCACCTCGATGAATGTGCGGTAAGTGATGTTAAGAACATTAGGCTCGATCTTGATGCTCTTGGTCTGTTCCGTGGTCGGGTTATCCGTGATGATATCGTACTTAAAGACCTTGTCGGCAATACCAAAGTACTCGGCGAGCTTTAAAGGAGTTTCGGGCTCTGCGTGAGAGACTCCGTTCAGCGCGTACCTAAGCTTACCATCGACCTTGCCCTGAGTGTTCACGAGCTTTATTGTGCGCGTGATGTTGATCTTTCCGTAGTGGTAAGATCCCTGAGGGTTGGGCCTAGCTGCACTAGCGGTCAAGTTCCACCTGAAGGATCGGAACTGGTTCAACGACCAAGCCCATCCGACAGGACCAGCCGGAAGCTGCGCAGAGGCTAGTCCTTTGCCTCCCTCGTAGCGTAGAAGTCCAGTTGTTGTAATAACCGACTTCAAGAACCTAGAAGACGCAACCATGTAGTAATCTTTAGGTTCTTGATTCGCGGTAACAATAGTACCAAAGCACTGACCAACGTGAACATCAAGAGAGTCGTAATCGTTTTGAAGAACGTGAGATCCTTCCATCTCAACGAGCTTCATTTTGTGATTCTGTATCCTAAAGTTTAGAGATGTCTTGAGCCCCACGTTACATACCCTAACCCTATAACTCTTCCCAGGTTTCAAGGTGAAGAGAGGTGTATCAGATCCATCTCCTTTCCCGGCCTTTCCGTTGATGAGAATACCGTCTGGACGACCAAGAGTACGACCACCGTCAAGAAAATTCTTCAACTGGGTGTGGCTCTTAGTGTACCAGTCACCTATGAGGACAGTGTAATCATCTTCAGGATCAGCATAAGGGACTGGGATGAGGAGACGGCTGTTGACACGGAGTCCACCAAAACCACCAGCGGCACGGTGCATCCCTGTGGTGGGGTAGTAGAAGTAGCTACCGATCTGATCCTTAGGCTGGAAATGGTAAGTGTAGTTGGTGCCAGGCATGATTGGACACATAGTACCTGGAGTCCCATCTTGCCAACAGTTCTTCCTGTGTTGGATCCCATTCCTAAAACGTCCAAGAAAACTATATTTAATCTGCGATCATAATTCTTAATAACCAAATCAATTCTTTTAAGACATTTCAATATATACTATCGTATACTACAAACCGAGATGTTATATTATATATGATCAAGAAACGCGGTTATGTAATGTGATATTAATGGTTTGTACCAAGTGAGGAGGAAAGGTTCGTCTAAGTTATTGAAGACATTGATGATGATGTTGTTGTTGGAGGTAGAGTTGATGTTGGGACCAGGGAATTGGCCGTTGATTAGAATGACTTGTTGTGGAACGCCAAGAGGAGATGCGGTTCCATAGGTCACGTTCCATACATGGTGGAAGTAAGGGTCTTCGGCTCGGACCACAACCGTTGCGGCTGCAGCCAGGTAAAGGCACGCGGCCAAGAGTTTAGCCCCTCGCATAACAACAGTAAATGATTTTTTGGTTCCGACAACAGTTTTGGATTTTATACGTTTTCGTGAGGGTATTAATTGTTTATTGGAATTTGAATTTCGAGTTGTGGAAATGATTAAAGGCATTTTTTATAGGGGGGTTTCTGAAGACGAATGTTTTTTTTTCCTGCTTTTTCTCGTCTTCTTTGGTATGTCCTCTCATTTCGCTATTCCTTTCGTCCAATTTTGGAAAAATTCAAGTTTAACCTCTCCCTATTTTTGGTGTTATTAATTTCTTATTAGTTTTTTTTTGGCTTTAATTGGTTTCCATATCTTTTGCCAAATTTGCTATTTAAAAAAATGTATAATACTCATATGATAAAGTTGTAGACCTATAAAAATTATTCTACTCAACCTCCAACAACAATATCATAGGTTTTCCAAATTTGAATTAACTAGAGATTAAATAAATAGTTGAATGTGTCTAAATAAAAATCGGCACATGCTTAATGTTAAATTTATAGAATTGTTATAATTGTATCTATCATCATATGTTTTGTCTTGTATAAAATAACATTCTAATAAAATACAAGATAAATATTTAAATTATTATTTTCAAGGTCAAACAGTTTGAACAAGTAATTTTAAAGAAATAGAAATATATACACTTACCTTTTAATGTATACATTTTTATTTCTCTCAAATTTCCTGTTTAAACTGTATGACCTTAAAAATAATAGCTTTAATATATACACTTAACTTTTAACTGAAAAAAAAACTTTCAGTTGGGGATAATAAACCCTAAAGAGAAAGTGACAGGAGCTAGAGAAACATATCATTAGCAGAGGCTGAGGCTGAGCTAGTAATATGGGAGTGAGGCTGAGCTAGTACAGTAGGAATGGGAGCAGTTGACCCTATTTATTTTTAAAGTTTATGTGTTTTCTTATTAAAATTATTTTGTGATCGCATGTAAAAAATTTAGATAACCCCATAAAAAACATGAAACAAAACATAATAAGATCATAACCATCCTGTTTGGGTTCAATTTGAACTAAATATTGATTTTGGATTCAATTTTAGTTTAATCCATTTTATATAAAAAGAATAATGCATTATTTCAATGAATTTTTACGATCGTTTTCTTTTATGCTAATGTAATCTTATTTTTATTTTTTATTGTTCATTATAACTACAAAAATAAGACATATTTTTTTTTTGTTAACTAGGAATTGTCTGAACCTTTAGTCTAAATAATCTTTCCTAGGTCCGGAATCAGTCGATATTAATATCATTTTTGGCATAAAGCATTCATTCTAGTGTGAATCGAATCCGAATGACGGTAATTACCACCAAACTAACTCGTATTCGTGGTGTCCATGGTGGACGAATATCTTTTTCTTAGGTGTTTTTCAATATATCTTAATCTCTATAGACCATCTTTCAATTTATATTAAATTACATAAATATAATGTAAACTCACAGTTAAAGTTAATGTCTATATTTATAGTTTAATTTTAATCTGTTGATTTTATTAGATAAGCCATCAATTTTAGAAAATATTTTTAACTAACAATTAAAAATTATTTTGGTAAACTTTTAAAGTAAGTTATTATTTATTTAATTTCTAAAACATAAATAAATATATTATTTTTATTTTTTATTTTAAAAATTAACCTTGGTATAAAAACTTTCTAGCTCCGCCACTGATCATTGTGATCTCCACAATCACATAAACATATCAGTAGAGATTTCTAGTTAGATTAACCACGTCCACGATGGGACCATGGTTTTCACAACTACATATAACCAATAGAGATCTTTAATTTTCTTCTTCTTTTATGTTTAACTGTCATTATAGATTAAAAATGATTGTTGGCTCTGTAGTAGCTATCTGACTAATAATGGTTAGCTATGTATACTAAACTAATATATATATATATATATATATATATATATATATATAGTTATATATATATATAGTTATATATATATATATAGTTATATATATATATAGTTGCACTAAGTATATATATGTTATGTATGACAACATTTCTCAATTTAATGACGTTATGTAATTACAATCACTATTTTGATTTTATTAATTCAAAAATGACATAGACGTCGAAAACATTAACTAAGTTTAATTATCTTGTTGATTAATTAAAATTTGACATATTTAATTATAATTTAACTAAAATTTGTTTCATCACGAAAAAGCTTAAAGAAATTAATTAAATTACACTTTGGTGGATAAAATTTTAACTGATGAATGTGAGAGTTAAACGGAGTTAACATCTCACACGTCCACGTCAATTTTTGAATTAATAAAATTAAAATCATGATGTTGATTACATAACATCATTAAGTTAAGGGATGTTGCTACACATAATATATAGTTCGTGTAGCTAGATATATATTAATTTATTCTGTATAGCTAATTAACAGGTGATCAATACTTCATATAGTTAGTAATTATTTTCTTAGATTATATTAATCATTTCTCTCACAAAAGGTAATGACTGATCGAATCCAAAAATTGATTGGACAGAATCCAAGTGAAAAGAGACCATTGGACGATAAACTCACGTTGACAAGTATATATATATATATTCAAATGTATATTCAAAAACAAAAAGAGGAGTATATTCAAATGTATGTAAACCAATGTGAACAACACACACATAGCTGTGTTAGATATCATCATTAAAGTTTGAACAAATCATGTATAGTACTTTAATTTAGATTTTAATTTTACCTGTATTTAAAGTTAAGTCACTACAAGAAAACATCGTTATTCTGAGGGACATACCGAGGGAAACTGAGTTCCTCGGAATTTTCTGAGGAAAAACCGAGGAAATACCGAGGAAAGAAAGAAATGTGGTTTCCTCGGAATTTTCCGAGGAAATACCGAGGAAACAGGGTTCGTCGGAAAAAACCGACGGTTATTTCAAAAATTCCGAGGACTTTATGTAGCCGTTAGAGAGCCGTTGGGGGAATTTTAAAAATTCCGAGGAAATTCCGAGGAAGTGTCGATTCTCCTCGGAATTTCCTCGGAATTTCCTCAGTATGTCGGCAGGATTTCATCTATAAATTCAGCCACCCCTCTTCCTCTTCATTCCACTCCATTTCTTCTTCTTCCCTCCTACTATCACGAATTTGGTTTCAAAAAAAACATGTCTTCTTCAAATTATTTTCGTTCTTGGATCGATCGACCTCATTTGGATCCGGACACGAGATTGCTTACGGAAGAATACCAACGAGGTATAACCGAATTCATGGGGTTAGTTCGCCGACAACCGGAAGCAGAAACAGGTAAGTTAAGATGTCCTTGCTCTAATTGTAAAAATAGAAAGGTTATTAAAGAGTGGGATGTTTGGACTCATCTATATTTGAGTGGGTTTACACGAAGTTACAAAATTTGGTATCATCATGGGGAAACTAATTATGAACTTGATAGTAGTAGCGAACCTCAGCCGGCGGTTAGATTAGAAGAACCTATTAGAACGGATGTAAATTATGGTGTAGGTACTGAGCAGATGGTAAATGATCATTTTAGAGGGGAAGATTTACCCAATGCAGAAGCTATGAGATTTTATGATATGTTGGATGCTGGAAAGCAACCATTGTACGAAGGTTGCAGAGATGGTCATTCAGCTTTATCATCTGCTACAAGACTGATGGACATTAAAACAGATTATAACTTGGCTGAAGATTGTGTGGATGCGATAGCTGATTTTGTTAAAGGTAAGTTCTTTTTTAAAAGTTCAATTCATCTTTTCTATTATTTAAATTTGGTACTTTTCTATTTCAGTCGGTTCCAAAGAAGAAGGGCCGTTTGTTCGGTTTGGGTCGTCGGTCCCGGTCGGTTCCGTCTTCTGCTGCACCACCGCCATTTGTTGATCCAGAAGTACTAATGGGTCAGTTGCAAGACAAAGATGATCGAATATCTGCGTTGGAGACCCAGATGGCGACTCAACAGGCGGGCTTTGAGGCACAGAGGAGGCTGAACGAGCAAATGATGGAGATGATGAGGAGGTTGCACCCGAACGAGGTGTTCCCGAGCATGCCAGACCCTAATTCCCAAAACCCGTAGTTTTTTTTTTAAAAAACTCTGAATGTTTTATTTTTATTTGTATGACTTTGAATTTTATATAATATATTTTTTAATTTTAATTTTAATTTTATATTTTTGAATTTAAATTTCAAAAATTTAATTTTTTTTTAAAAAAAATATTCTTTTGGGATATTCCGAGGAACAGAGTCCCTCGGAATTTTCCGAGGAACATTTCCCTCGGAAATTTCCGAGGGACATGTTCCTCGGAATTTTCCGAGGGGCTCTTTCCTCGGAAAATTCCGAGGGACTATGTTCCTCGGAATTTTCCGAGGGATATGTTCCTCGGAATTTTCCGAGGGACATGTTCCTCGGAATTTTCCGAGGGACGGTGTTCCTCGGAATTTTCGGAAGTTTCCGAGGGACCTATTCCCTCGGAATTATCCGAGGACAGTGTTCCTCGAAAAATTCTGAGGGAATATGTCCCTCGGAATATACCGAGGGAAATGTTCCTCGGAATTTTCCGAGGACTTTTCCGACGAACAGTCGTCCTCAAAGTTTCCTCGGAATATTGTTTCCTCGGAATTCCGTCAGAATTTTCCGAGGAAATTCCGAGGGAAAATGAAATTCCGAGGAGTTTTTTCCGAGGACATATTTCCTCGGTATGTCGTCGGAATACCTTTATTCCGACGACTTACCGACGATTTCGGCCCTCGGAATGAGCCTGTTTTCTTGTAGTGAGTGAATCACTTAATATTGTTATGGTTTAACGTTTGGTTATTTGAGCCGAATTTTAAGTTATTTAGGCCTCACCCTAAAAAAAAGAAACCATTAAGCTGGATACATGTTCCTACTAAGGGCATCTTCAACCCTCAATCTATTTTCTACATCATTTTCTATTTTATAATAGAGTAAAAATAAGTTTACTCTATAAACCAATAAAACAACAACAAAAATTTGAAATATATCAAGAAGCAAAATGCGAGTTCTTAATGTTAAAATTACAAAGTGTAGTAACTTAATTAATTTTTTAGGAGACCAACATTTTTTCCGTGTGTATACCGTAGCTGAAACATGTTAAAACAACTTGATTGGTAGTTAATTTGGCATCTTTTAAAAACATTTCCATTATTAGAATATGATCCGAGTTGTTTGTCGGTTCAAAATGTTGAAACCTCATGAGAACCAAAGAGAGAGATATTCAAAAATAGAACTTACACATATAGAAAGACATATAGAATTAGAGATGAAGCGTGAGGTTAGGCGAAAGTTCCGTGCAAAACAAGGTATCTTCACCTGCATATATAGTAATCACGACATACACCAAAAGACTCGTCAAGAGCAAGAGAACATAGTTTCTTCTTGCTTTTGAGAAAAGAAAAATAAATAATTATTATTTTTATATAGGAAAGGGTTAATTTATCAATAAATAAAAAAGATAATGCAGGGTGGTAGGCTTTTGACGGTGTTTGTGTGCCTCGTCTCGACGGTGGCGCTGGTGAACGCCGGTGATCCTTACTTCTATTACACGTGGAACGTGACGTACGGAACCGTTGCGCCTCTAGGGATTCCTCAACAGGTGATTCTCATCAACGGACAGTTCCCTGGTCCTAACCTAAACTCAACATCCAACAACAATGTTGTCATCAATGTCTTCAACAACCTTGACGAGCCTTTCCTCTTGACCTGGTTAGTTAACCATTTCATTTTCTCTCGTTGCTTCAAACGCAGTAGGCGTTTTTAACATGAGAGTATGTTTTAAAAAAAAAATAATCATATTTAAAGCTACTACAAAAAATCATTTTAATAACATATTTTTACAAAGGTCAAACCCCAAATCTAAGTGGAAAGTTCTTGTTTTGTTGTTTTCATTTACAATTGACAAATGTTTTTCTTTTCTATCAGATCTTTAAGATTATAGATTTTTTTCTGTCCAAAAGGTCTTGGTTTAGTTATGTTATTTTGTTTCCTGCTATTTTGGTTTGAGAAATTAGTGATCAAATTGAAAATTATATCTTTTTGGACCGTCCAATTGAATTAGTTTGTGAAAATTTTGGTTTGAATTAAATTCTTGTTGCAAACAAAATGTTATATTGTTTTCACATTATTATATATAGTATGTAGATACAAATAAGATGTAATTTTAGCCTAGTTTATCCTATTATTTTGGTTAAACTAAAATAATAAAACAAAAATACTTATAAACACATTTTGGCTCAGTTTTGGATTAATACCTTTTTTGTAAATGAAAAAATGGATTTAGATTTTTTTTTTTTTGCATTATGTTTAGTTATGTGGCCTCAACTAGATATGCTAGCTTTGATTCTAACTTTGGATATTGAGTCCTGATCAATATGGGTTCGGTGACATGGCAGGAGTGGTCTCCAGCACAGGAAGAACTCATGGCAAGATGGTGTGACCGGAACCTCATGCCCAATCCCAGCAGGAACCAACTTCACTTACCATTTCCAGCCTAAGGACCAGATCGGTAGCTACTTCTACTACCCATCCACCGCTCTCCACCGTTTCTCCGGTGGTTTTGGTGGCCTTCGTGTCAACAGCCGTCTCCTCATCCCCGTCCCTTACGCTGACCCTGAAGATGACTACACCGTCCTCATCAACGACTGGTACACCAAGAGCCACACCGCTCTCAAGACCTTCCTTGACAGTGGCCGCACTCTTGGTTCCCCTGATGGTGTTCTCATCAACGGGAAGTCCGGTAAAGTGGGTGGACAAAACGAGCCTCTCTTCACCATGAAGCCAGGAAAGACTTACAAGTACAGAATCTGTAACGTTGGTTTCAAATCCACTCTTAACTTCAGGATCCAAGGACACAAGATGAAGCTTGTTGAGATGGAAGGTTCTCACGTTCTCCAAAACGATTATGACTCACTTGACGTCCACGTTGGACAGTGCTTTGCTGTTCTTGTGACTGCTGACCAAGAGGCTAAGAGCTACTACATGGTTGCATCCACTAGGTTCCTCAAGAAGGAAGTGAGCACTGTTGGTGTGATGAGCTACGAAGGAAGCAATGTTCAGCCTTCTAATGAGCTTCCCAAGGCTCCAGTTGGGTGGGCTTGGTCTCTTAACCAGTTCAGATCATTCAGATGGAACTTAACCGCCAGCGCGGCTAGACCTAACCCGCAAGGATCTTACCACTACGGAAAGATCAACATCACCCGTACCATCAAGCTAGCCAACACCAAGAACTTGGTGGACGGAAAGGTCAGGTTTGGGTTCAACGGTGTATCACATGTTGACCCCGAGACTCCCTTGAAGCTTGCTGAGTACTTTGAGATGTCCGAGAAGGTCTTCAAATACAATGTCATCAAGGATGAACCAGCAGCCAAGATCACTACACTAACTGTTGAGCCTAATGTCCTCAACATCACTTTCCGTACCTTTGTCGAAATCGTCTTCGAGAACCACGAGAAGAGCATGCAGTCCTTCCATTTGGATGGTTACTCCTTCTTCTCAGTCGCGTAAGTTTCATAAACCAATGTTTCATTTGTCTATGTCCAGAACCGGCTCTGGACCTCTTGCTGATTCCTAACAGTTTTTCTATAACGTTTTTTCAATAGTTCTGAGCCAGGAACATGGACACCAGAGAAGAGAAACAACTACAACTTGCTAGATGCGGTCAGCAGACACACCGTGCAAGTGTTCCCTAAGTCCTGGTCAGCCATCCTCTTGACATTCGACAACGCCGGTATGTGGAACATCAGATCAGAGAACTGGGAGCGAAGATACTTGGGACAACAACTGTACGTCAGTGTTCTTTCCCCTGAGAAATCACTAAGAGATGAATACAACATCCCACTTAACACCAACCTTTGTGGTATCGTCAAGGGCTTGCCATTACCTACACCCTACACTATTTAATTAAACTCACTTCCACAAAGTTTTATTTATTTATTTGATATGTAAAATTCTAATTTTTACAAGTGAGTGTGTATTACGTGACTAATTAACCCTTTCCTAATTTCATTAAACATATACTACTACTACTATAACTTCAGATCCAATTGTTGTTTCACTAATAGTATATAATCCTCATTCTAACACAAGACACTGTTGTTCATTTTCATAATCTCAAGATTTGCCATCTTATATATATATACGTTTATTAGCTCTGTTTATAAAGATGATGGGTTCACTTTGTATGAGTAGAACTTTTTAGTTCCTACCCTTGGACTCATAGTTCCGAGAGCAAGTTAAAACGTAATGTTACTGAATAGTATCATACATATTTTTCTTTATATAATAGCCTGAAAAGCATGTGTTTAATAGATAGATACATATCTATGTGTGTCAAGTGTAAAATAATACTACATCTATGATATACGGACAAATAGAATTAAGCTTTTTCTCTTCGGTTTTGTTAGAAATATTTGGTTCTTTCACGTATAACAAAGATACCAATTGAGGTTTGTCCCCGTAACTATGATATATATTAAAAAAAAACTTGAATTAGGAAACATAAATATAAATCTAATCGTCCAACTACATATATATTTGTGAGCATGTTAATTAACCATAAATATATTGTAAGGATAAAAATAACTCTGGACCGTACTTACCTCGTTAGTCTGCTTAATTTGTACCTCAACTTGAGTTCTTGGAATCTTACCATCACACTCACCTATGCGCGACACAAAGAAACGTATAGCCAAGGGCAACTTGCCGATCATGTTAATTTTTTCCTTAAAATGCGAAATAAATGTATATCCTAATTTCTTCCTAACTTCTCATAACCAATAAATTTGAAAAAGTCTTAATAAAGTATTATAAAAATATTTAAAATCGGCAAGTCATCCTTGGCTGCACACTGCTTTGGTCACATACGCCTTCCTCTACATACACAAATGTATATAGGAAAACTACATATACAAAAATATGTATATGTGATGCCATATATATCTGGTATTTTTCTTCTCGAAGTAGAGATGAAAGAGGAGGTTTATACATATGTTTTGTTTCGGTATATATATTATGAATACTAGAAGACTCACTCGCTCTCGATTTATATAGAAGATGGTGAAGAGAGATGAGAGGGAACAAAATAACTAAATTGAAAAGGGAGAAGATTTGAGATGCATTCTTTTCATTTATGCCCCCAAGAAGGTAGATATGCAAAAACCCTAAAAACAACTAATGCGAAATTAAATATACACCAGTTGTAATAAAATAGAATTGAAGAATCAAAGAGATTCGAATAATAATAATAATAAAAGAGATAAGGTTTCTCCATGCTTCTCCATCCTCATAATATTTATTTTTTTGGGTTATCCCAAATCTAGAAAAATGCTTAGACTAATCTCTACAAGGGTGGTGTGGCCCACGGATGGACTTTCACTCCGGATATTCAGATGAACCGTAAAATAGATTTATATCTGTGTAGCCACAAGGTAAAATATAATGGAGTACCTTTGAACTCGAATTGCTTAGCAACCCATAATCTGCCTATCATTATACCACCACCAGATGACATTATAAGAGATATGAGTCCACATACACATATAACACATAGTCATCTTAATATATATATATACGTGCACATAACACATTTACATACACAGGAAAATGTATACACATAGATATAATACACGCGTATACACATAGATACGCCATTAAACATAGATTACCAATGTTTTTTGGTATAATTGATTGCCAATGTATTATGCTTATAGCCATTTTTCATCTCTTAATTGTTGAATCCCCTTTCCTTGATAAAAATTAAGTGCAGTCCCTTTCCATATTTAAATTTGAAAACACCTTAGCAGAATATTTTTAAATATTCTTTTTTTTTCTATAAATCATCATGCTATCTTTAGCATATACATATTATATATATATATATAATATTATATGGTGCTAAGAGTTAAAGGTTTTGATTCTCTTTGAAGAATACAATAATGCGTGGGTTTGAGAAAGAAGACCCACTTGCACAAAATGGACCTGGTTTTGGTACGTTGATAGGAACCATAAGTTTCTAATTTTAGTACTTTTTTTTCCTAAGAAAATAACTTAGGGAAAATAATGTAGAGAGAGAGAAGAGACACAGATTCTCGTAAACATATTTTTGAAAGAAGAAGATAATCTTTATATTTACGTAGCAAGTGAAGCACTTCATGTGTGATCAACACGTTATACTTATCTGAAGTCCGAACAAAATATTTTGTCAAAAACAAAAAAATCTTTATAATTTACGTGTACCCCTAGTTAACTTATCCCAACAGGTGCTCGAAAGGGCACGAATAAATAAACATGCATGTTTATAAAATAAGCAAGGGGCCCAAATAGGTAAGCTGTAAAACAGAGACCGTAAGATATGTGTATACACAAATCAGAACGTGGAATCTCAAAGTTATCGAAAAGATCAAAAAGGACCTGCTCGAGTAGGTTACTTGCGTGGCCGTACATTTTCATCGTTTTAATAATATTTTTATTACGTCAACATGCAACATGTCATATGTTAACATCTAATACTTGAATAGAAATAGAGAAGAACAGGAATTAGCAAGTCCAATGTGATTTAGACCATAATCAACCCTAAGAACTTCAAAGATTTTTTTTTTTAAAATAAAACTAAAAACAAACCAATTGCGAGCCGTCACGAGTTAGTGGAATCTGCGAACAGTCTAAAAACCTCTTAAGAACATCTCTTAATTAAGAATTTAGAAGATAATTCTTAAAAGTTTTGATGGACGTCACCCGTTAAAAACCCTTTAAAAATCTCTTAATCTTGCTCATAGGTATGACAAACCAGAATAAATAAGAGATGAATTAAAATTGTTATTTCATAATTTTCATTATTGAAAAAAAAACTATTTCAATTTTGTAGTTGTTATTTTCATGTAATAAATATTTTTTTCTAGTACAAGAAAATGGAAAGAAAAAGGCATAAAATGGGTACAATGTGATGTCAGTTGGTGGAGTGGCAGAGCAGTGGGATTTTCACTGCTCTTTAGGCTCAAACTCCTATGAGACTCATGTGCTTCCCTCTATTTTATTTTCATAGTTAAAATTATTTTCATCAAAAACATTTATTGGAAAATCAAAATAGTTTTTTTTTTCATGCGTTTTTTTTATTGAAACTTTCTTTCTGCATGAAGCTTGAAATCATGAGACGGTAAAAGAAAAAGAAGGTCGAAGATAGGGCATGGACAATAGATGATGCTTATCTTGTCGATTTTTTTTTTCAAAATTAGTCAATGTAACGTCTTTTTTATAGATTTTGTTAAAGACTTCTAGCAGATAGTTTTGAAAGAGAAGTGGGATACGAATAAAATGTAAAATTAGCCATACTATATTATATAAATGGAGAACTCTATACGGTCAAAAAGATTAGCCGAACACTCAATTTCGTTTTTATTCCTTAATAATGCTCTTCTTTATGGATCTGAAAGAATCTGAAAGATTTGATATTGTGACTTTGTCAATAGGTCCATGCAGGGGGAACCATAAACACCCAAGCATATGCTGAATTTGCTATACATTGAACCAAATCATGTCACAAAAAAAATAGGATACAACGCATTTCAATGTTGTTTGTTTCACTTTTGCAATCCACTACTAGTTATTTTTATGATCGTTGTCACAAATTTAAATTGGTAAAATATTTTAACATTTATAAAAAAAAATACTCTAATTAATTTAATTGTTTTCAGAAAAAACTATACAAAATTTTTTTCATCATTACGGGTGGGACGGATCCGGATATCCAGAAAATTAAGATATCTGGATCCAGATCCGGGTTCATCGAAATTAGTATTCGGATACTTGTTTTCTGGATATCCGGACTTCAGATATAAATGGAGAACTATATAGGATAAAAAAAATTAGTAGAACACTCATTTTCATTTTTATTCCTTAATAATGCTCTTCTTTATGGAGAGATGGGTCAACTAAAGAATCTGAAAGATTTGATATTGTGACTTTGTCAATAGGTCCATGCAGGAGGGACCATAAACACCCAAGCATATGCTGAATTTGCTTTATATTGAACCAAATTATGTCACCAAAAATAGGATACAACGCAATACAGTGTTGTTTGTTTAGTTTCACTTTCGCATTCCACTACTCGTTATTTATATAATCGTTGTCACCAATTTAAAATTGGTAAAATATTTAACATTTTATAATAAAAAAAATACTCTAATTAATTTAAGAGAGATAGCTTTTCAGAAAAACTATACATCTTTAATGCAAGTCTATGGGGTTCGTATTTTTTTTTAAGAGACGTTTCTTAATTTTAGGTAAGAAAACTTAAGAACCGTCTCTTATCCGAAAAAAATATTAAAAGAAAAAAGATCAAATCAAGTTAAAAACCCCAACTTAAGAGATCCAACTTGAAAATGGTCTAATTCTCTTAGGACAAGATTAAAAGGGGTTCTTAAGGAGGTTCTTAGTAGTGGGACCCACCTAAACCCTTAAGAACCACTTCCTAAAACTCTTAATTAAGATACGTTTTTAAGGGTTCTTGTACTGTTTACGGACTCCACTGACACGTGGCAGCCCGTGAATGGTTCTTTTTTAATTTTTTTCTTTAGAAAAAAGAGAAAAAAAAATAAGAACTCCTAAGGGGTTCTTAGGATTAATCATATGGCCTTATCATATTCTTCCTGTTTACTTTCTCTCAACTCATAACTTTTTAAGTGCTAGTAAACATGTCCTATCACTCTGACATCGTTGTCCTGAGTTATTCCACAATATATCTAACTCCAAATCCCCAAATTGATATGAGTACGTTACAACCAAGAAACCTCTGTATAAAATCATACATCTATATTATAAAAGAATATAGTTCTCTGGTTTTCACTCGTTCTCCATTATTAACTTATAACGTTTAAGAAAGACTCACAAACAAGATAAATAAATATTACAAGGGGACGTTGTAATCGCATATGCAGTTTTTGTTTTTAAAGTACAGTAACAATCGACATTGACGTACCTTTTTCACATACGCACTATGCAGAAGAAAATACTCGTCACAAGCAAAGCAAAAGGTGGGGGTGACTCTTTTTAAGGGGGTCAACAGCTCAAGAATCTTGTGGAGTCTCGAATCTTGTTGGTGTATCGATACCCGCCATACAACAAAGTCCACTGATCAAGATGAGAAGGAAAACGATTCCCTGCAAAAAAAGGAAAAAGGTAAAGCACAACGAGGAAGAGATATAACCAGAGAAAGAATCATGTTAGCTTTATCCTAATGACAGTATGTAAGATGAGTTGCAGTCAATTTTATGAAGTTCATAAGATCTTGGTTTAGAACAATGAAAACAGAAGACTCGGAAGCGTAACAAAGAGTAGTAATTTCTCACCACTAGTATGCCCTCTAAAAGTGATGACTTAAATTTGCAGAGTTCATCACAGGTTGTAGCAACACCAACGGTGCTGTTTCCTGTACCACTTTCAGCTAGAAACCTTTGGAGAGTTTTGTAAGATGTGTACCAATAAGGATCAGAGACATAAAGAGCTGTATATTTACTGCCAGATTGTTCCACAGAACTAACAAGTTCGGAGATGCTTTCACCTGCAGAATAGGTCACATAATTGCTTTATCTGCTTTGTTCTCAAGATTGTAATATTCTTTTTAAGTTATGATCTTTCAACTTACGCTCTGAATGTGACTTGCCAGATTGACTCTTTGATTCAGAACCCTCGGAACAGAGCACAACCAAGTCGGTTTCTCCTTCTTTCCTTGTTTCTTTTCTAGCAAGCAAATGATCCTGTGACGATGATATCAGGAGTGAATACAGGGTTGATACTGTTGGGATTAGTGAAAATTGAAAACATAAATAGCAATGACCCTTACTTTGAAAGACTGCAGGTCTGATAGTTTATGAATTGTTCCATCCTCAACAAAGCAAGAATCTGAGAACACAACATTGCTGACTCCAACATTGTGAGGGCAAGCTTGTTTAAGCCCTGAAAGCAACAAACTCTCCATCCTTTCTTCCTCTGGCGCAGCAATGTACGGGAATGCCAATGAGAAGTTGGAAGATGTAAAGAGACCCTGTTCAACAAAAAGATTTTTGGATGTTCAAGTATTGTGGAGGCTAAAATGAAACAACTCTTTCAGAGATCTGTAGAAAGGAAAACTTGCACTTACATTCAATGTGTTAACAAGGGAAGGTTCCGAATTCCTTTTGGAAGAAACATCAGAAGAGAGTAACTGCAGGAGAAGGAGAATGTGAATAATAGAATTCTCAGTATAGCAAAGAAGATGCAGAAAAGAGACTCTTCATTTCTTCCAATATTAAAGACATAAGTATCTTCACAATGAGAGATCCAAATGGGTATTCATGCTAATGTTAAAATGAAGCTTCTACATCATTCACTTATACAGACTCGAGACGATAGCTCTTTCCATAGATATAAGTTACCTCACACAACAAACATTTATGAATCATATTAAAAGGAAGATCCTACATCAATCACTCATATAGACTAGAACAAAGTATCCTTACCTCTCTGCCGATGAACACAAGTGCAACATCAACAACAGGCTGCTCAACTTTCTTCTCAGAGCACTAGAAAACATTCAAAACAAAGAGAATCAAGTTGACATTCACTGAGTAGGAGAATCAAGATCTGAGTACGATAAGAAGAACATCATACAAGAATGTTAGACCATCCTCCTTGAGTAAAAACAGAGTCAACTAGATCCTTTGCAGATATGACCTGATAATTCACAGCCTCATCCACTCCACCATTACCAGCCCTGATTAAGAGAGGTCAAACCAGTAATCTTAGCCATAAACTAAAGCACTTCGAACCCACAAATCAGATTTTGAAAAACAGTTCAAAAGTCTCAAACTTTATCGAAATTATCTCCCAACACATACGAAAGCAAGGACCTTTATGAATTTCATCGCGATGGGTTATATAATGACAATGAGATGTATAGAGAGAGAGAGGCGTAACTGGAGATGCGGAGACCAGAGGAAAGCAGGAACGGTGTTTGGAGAAGCGATTCCGAATTCGATTACAGAGAGAGCCACCAGAAACACGAGTATACCGATTTGCATCTTCATCATCTTCCTCGTTGTTGAATAATCAATCGTGTTTCGCGATTGGAATCGAGAGAGATCAATGACTCCAACAAAAGGACAAACTCATCATCCTCAAATCAAATCTGAGCGATTAAGGAGAGGTCGATCTGTACGACGTCGTTTTGAGGAATTAGAAATTAATAACCGGTTTTGGTTTAGTTAAGATAACCGGTCAGGCGTCTTGGGTCAGAGTGGCCTTTTATATATGTCCTTCAAGGCCCAAATACAAAGATACGGACTCAAGCTCGAGGCTGTAGCTAATAATTCATCATCAGCTAATTAAGTCTCACAGGTTGGATAATTTTTGGTGAGATTAGTTTATAACTTTCTGGAGTGTTGATGTTATTTGGCTGCACATAGTTTCTCAGATTGTTTCATATTTTGATCGATCAGTTCATATACAAACACATCAAGAATAAGAACTATATAATATCCAGCATTAAAAATAATAATAGGAAATAGCTAACTTATACATACAGTCTTATATTGTTTCATATTCTGTTCATTTCTTGAGCAGAAGACTTGATTTGTCTTATATGTTTAAATTACATGTCTCTGTCACGATTTCTCAACGCTCTTCACGGTGATTTTAAATATCTTAAAATTTTCTAATAAGTTTGAATAAATTGTAATGTGTGAAGGAAATAAAAGAGCATATATAACATGTAAGCTGTAGTAGCATGCTTGAAGATCTTTATACTTACCCTAGAAAATACCAGAAAAAAAAACAAGTCAAATATCGAGTAGAGCAACTCATATACTCATATATTTATATGTTTTTATTACTATTTGAACCGCAGTTGTTCCGCATGTCACCATTCGGACTCTATATATATTCCTACGTGTAGAACATGTAGCTTAAAGGTGAGACGAAAAAAAATAGATTTGTAGTTCATGTTAAAAAACTAATGGGGGAACTTGTGTATTCTTATTGATTCTGAATGTATATATCGATTACATGTAGTGCCCTTTATATATAGGGACTTAGAGATAGATAAATGGAAAGATAACATTCCTAGATAATCATGGAAAAGGAAAACATAATCTAACTAGGAAAAAGAAAGTCTTGGTTGATCCTTATCCACTCATGGCCGATGGAATATTCCTTTTTGGTCGGTGAGATTCCTTTCGGGTCGGTCCGATCCTAACCATGGTCGGATCCGGTTCCATCTAATCCAATGGTTATTGCATCCACAATCATCTGGTTCATAACACTCCCCCTTGGATGTTATAACCATCTTGAGTTCATAATGCGTTTGGTATGCTGCCTCGTTAAAACCTTTCTATGGTAAACCCAAAACCCAATGTGGTAAAAAGGGAAGCCATAGACAGGAAAAAGAGTACAGCCGCATTACTCCCCATGTTTTGTACCTCATTGGATGTCTTTCAATCCTTTCTTGTATAATAACTTCTTGAATGTAGAGGTTGAACAAATCTGCTTGGTTCTTTCTTGATCGCATTTGCTCTTCTTCTTTGTTATTGTCTTCTCTTCACAATATGGTCGGATGTGCTGGTCTATGGCCTTTAATAAATCATCTTCACGTGCATTGTCTCTCATGACCAGTCACAGATTGTACCATCTTCAGTTGAACTATGTATCATCTTTATAGGTAATGGTCGAACCTTCTTTTCCACCAGTTGGATCACTGCGGCCTTTGCCTACTTCATAGGCTTCCATGAGATTGTAATGCCTCCATGTGCAAGTACATAACCTGTTTGTGATTTTCTTTTATATGGAACAAATATAAACCTGAAAACCTGTATTAGCAAAACCACTTAACCCCTCTTTGGGTTGGTTAGTTTGGTTAGTGTAAACAAACTTTAAACCTTTCGTTTCTTGTAAATAAATAAATAACGAAGTATAAGTTTACCTTTACCATTACCTTACTTCATCATCAGCTTTATTAAAATTAAGCATGCTGATGGATCATGGACGTGACCAATATATTCATTTGGTATTGATATGGTTATCCATTTTGTTAATGGTTGCCTATACGGCACCTATGGCCAATGTCTTTAGCATTCGTGGTCGGGTCTTGTGGTTCAGTGGTTCAGTGTATATACCACGACTATAACCATTCATTTCTTGACCATTATGTGTTTTATATGGTCATATGGTCGTTCATAATTATATCGACCTTTATGGTCTAACCATTGTATCGACCGTGCATCGACTATAACTCATTTGGTCGTATGGATCTTTGCCCATATGCAGACTTATGGCCGTATGATCAACCACTTTGATTTCTTGATCTTTGATTCATTTTGATCACATGGTCTTTCCATAAGGTTTCCCCTGGCCTTAATCAAGTTGACTTACATGAACCTTATGATCGGCCATTTGGTTGGCTATATTGCCGCAGCCGTATGATCGGCCATATGGTCGGTATGGTGGGATTCACTTTGGCCTCGACCATCTCATATTTCTTTCAATATACTCTTAGTTATGGTCCGATCATAAACCATATAGACCACGACCTTATGATCCAAATATCATGATCATAACTTGTCCATAAATCAATCGATAACTTGTATCGTTTTGGAATCAATCAACTTTCTTTCAAGTTGGTTTATGAACACAAGGAATTTCATTCTTATAATGAATATATGAACTGAATCTGATGGTTCTTATAGAACTCTTTCACTGATTATCTTTTGATCGATCATATTATATTGCATGCAGCTGCATTGCATCAGTTCATAGACGGTTAAGGAACAAAAACCGTTCTTTGAGAATTTCTTTTCTCACCTTTATGGTACCTTTAGTATCTTTATCCAGTGATCAATATATTGCTTACTACATCATCATTTCTTTCCAGACATTATCATTTCGGATTGTAGTAGCATCCACCACAGATCTTATATCATTTTATAATCTGTTCCTTGGTCTCTGTGAGTATCCTTGTGTAATCAAGTCATTCTTTAAATGCTTTTAAGTAGTAATATGAATACCTTAGATCATATGGTCATATCCTATATCTCATGATTTCTTTTACTCTCACAGGACTCATTCACTGGTTTATTGGATGACGTTCTATGGCCAATACGTCCATCTCTTTTATAGATTCTTTAAATCATTCTTTAAACCCCACGTTTTTCTTTAACATTATAACCTTATCTTTATGATTCATAATTCATGAGTGCTCACACGTGGGTTCATGATCCTCGCTTTATATTTAAGTGCTACCTTGTTTGCGCTTTCTTATATATCATTGGTATCGATACCCTTTTCTGCGTTCCATTGTATTCCAGACATGACATAGTAGATTGCAATCTTATGACCTTTAATATAATGGTGTTTGGCGTCCCAAATCACCTTAAGTACCATGGATTTTGGCGTCCCAAAGTCCATTGTATGGTATCTTATATTGTGGTCGACCATTTTCTATGTCTGGGAATGGTTTCCTTTTATAACCTCGGGAATTTATCATTTCTATGCACCATTTCATTTTATCCTTCCGAGGTCCCTTTATCTTATGGAACATATTGGTCTATCTTTATATAGACTCTGTAGCAGCTTGATTGTGTCTCTTCTAGGACAACAACTCATTTGGTGCAAGCTGGTATAATTTTCCGGGTCAATGTGTCTGGCATCTAGTTCTGCTAGCTTTTATATCATTTGGACGTCTTATATTTAATAGTCCGAGGATCTTGCCAAGACAATGATGGTTGATACCATTCTCTCTTTACCAGCTTATATCTTTCTCCCTTTTAATGTTGGATGATCAGATTACTGAGGTCAATGTAATCTGTGTTCTTGGCCACTAATTAGATCACCCATGTTTGGCTCAAGACATTTTTAAATCACGTGGGAGAAAGATGTATATTCATCCAACATATATTCTCATTCTCAATCCTCTTCTGAGGTTCCATCTTAAGTGGCACATCTGTCTGTGGTGGTATATTCAGATTCTCTTAAGATGGTATGTCTGGTTTATGACCCTTAATCTGAGATGAGAATATCTACGCTCACTTATATGGCCTGATGCATATTAATCTTAGACATGTAAATTCATGTGTCCTCAAGCACTTAGATAATGGCCATTGTGTTTTAAGAATTCGGCAAGTGCATTAGGTTATGGCCTGAATTCGGCCAAAGTCCATTATGGTTTTAGACCATGTCACACGTGAGTGTAGTATGTTCATGGATCATGGTTTTGTCCTCACTCCCCCTCATGGACATACTATAATCACGTGGTGCTTGAGACATTAGAGCCTAATGAGTCTCCCTTGTGCACATGTTACACAACATGAGATTTTACGGGATAACTCTTTGTGCCTTTGTAATATCTTACTTTGCATCATGTTTGGACTTGGATGGCTAGTCCAGTCAATGCCATTAAGTGTAATTTCGTGGGTATTCATGATACCATGGCTTTTGCCTTTATCATACTGATCCTTGGCATAGTCAAGATCAGAGTATATAGGTATAGTCTTTGACCACTTTTCTTATAAGGCTTTTAGACGATTTATAATCTGAAAGGAACTTTTGTTTCCTTTGCCCATTGGTTCAATGTGGAAACCATTCATACTTAAGTATATAACTCAATGGGTCTTTCATTTGGGTGAATGCCTTTTGTTATTTTCGTGGTCTTATAATATTGACTATCCTTATGTTATTATTTATCAATCAATAACACAGAAATGATAATCATGGAAATGACATTATAGAAATGAATCACAGAAATGTCAAACACCAAAACAAGTTTTAATAAAAACAATCAAGGATTATAGATGTCGAATTTATTTATCATCTTTGAGACAATCAGAAGTCTCATATTCTAGTGAATCATCTTTTTCATGATCAAAATCATTTTCATCATCTTGGACTATCATGTGGGCCTCAGGATTCTTTTCCTTTAAACTTTCTTGATATAGATCACAGAAATGTTTGGGAGTCCTGCAAGTCTTTGCCCAATGACTGCTCATTCCACACCTATGGCACACTGATTTGGTCGTTTGTGAGGGTTTGAAATGATTCCCTTGGCCTCGTCCATTTTCTCGACCATACGAGTTGTTCTGGACTCTATCTCGGCCACTATCTCGTCCATACGGACTGCCTCGACCACCACGGCCATAGTTACCTCGACCGCGGCCACGTCCTGTCCACCTGCGGCCTTGACCGTGTGAGTTTGAATGGACGTGGTTCGCCTCACTATCAGCATTAGTTGTCGTGTGTGCCTCAGGTAATGGTGTGGATCCTGGAGGTCTCATTTCACTGTTTCTCATTAGCAATTCATTGTTCTGCTCAGCAAGGAGTAAACAAGAAATAAGATCAGCATAAGTGGTGAAGCCCTTTTCTCTATATTGTTGTTGGAGCAACACATTGCTTGTGTGGAACGTGGAAAAGGTTTTCTCAAGCATATCCTTATCCGTAATCGTTTCCCCACACAGTTTCAATTTTGAAACGATCTTAAACAGTGCGGAATTGTACTCATCCACAGACTTATAGTCTTGGATTCTTAGGTGTGTCCAATCGTAACGAGCTCTGGGTAAGATCACCGATCTTTGGTGATCATATCTGCTTTTCAGCTCTGTCCAGAGTTCGAGAGGATTTTCGACTGTCAGGTACTGATCCTTGAGACTCTCGGCCAAGTGATGCCTTATGATATGGATGGCTCGGTATCTATCATTCTCACTGACATTGTTGTCATCTATTATACTTTCACCGAGTTCTTTTGATTTCAAGATGATCTTGGTATCAAGCGCCCATTGGAGATAATTATCTCCAGATAGGTTAAGGGCCGCATATTCCAAGTTATTGATATTCGACATCTGAAACCATATGATTATGTGTTTTAGAGTTTCAGATTTTATAAACCTAATTTAGTTATACTTGGTAAACCTAATCAAGTTCTGATTAGTAAACCTAATCAAGTTATGTTTAGGAAACCTATTCAGGTTATTATAAGTTTTAGGTTTCAGATTAGGTTTAGGGTTTTAGTAATCCTAATTATAACTAGAGTTTTAACAATCTAGCAATTCTAATTTATTTTAGGGTTTTGTAGATTAACAATCCTAGCAATTAATTTCTAGGTTCTTAAACAAAACAAGCAAGCAATCAAGCAATCAATCAATTCGATTTTAAGAGATTAAGTTTTAGAAAATCGATTTTAGGTTTAGGGTTCTAATCAATCCTATCAATCTTAATTCAATTTAAAATTAGGGTTTCATTGATTAACAACCTATCACCAGGTTTCTATGTGATTTTCAATCAGACTACTCAATCAATCAATGAATTCAAACAATGGATGTGTACCCTAGATGATCAGGATGAAGTTCCCTAAACTATCCAGCAACCTAGCAAAGTTCTATCGATCAATTTGTAAATTAGGGTTTGATCGAGTTACCTTTAGGTCTAGAAGGGTTGCACGGACCACCGAGAGGGCTGTCGCGGTTCGTAGGTTGTGTCGCGGCCTTATCGGGTGTCCTGGATGCTATCGGGTGCTGGTTCGTGTGCTGGAACGAGCTGGACGTGTATCGGCTGCTGGAGAAGCTTCTATCGGGTGCTGGTTCTGGTTTGGCTGTGTATCGGATGCTGAACCTCTATCGGCTGTCACGGAGTAGGTCTTACGCGGGTGTGTGTGTGTCGCGGGTAACCTCCGGGTGTATCGCGTGTGGTTCGTGAATCGCGGGTGTGGAGAACCTCTATCGGGTGTATCGCGGATTGCAGTCCTTACGCGGGTAAGGGTTTGTGCCGGCTGGTTCGTGAATCGCGGATGTTCGTCTGTCGCAGGTAAGCTTTGTGCCGGCTGAGATCGAACAAGAGAGATCGATTGAAGAAGATGAAGAAAGCTTGACGGCTGGTTTTGGGTTTATGATTTTCGAGTAAAGCTTAGGGTTTTAGAGAGACGTATCGTGCTGATAACGTGTTAAGAAACTAATGGGGGAACTTGTTTATTCTTATTGATTCTGAATGTATATATCGATTACATGTAGTGCCCTTTATATATAGGGACTTAGAGATAGATAAATGGAAAGATAACATTCCTAGATAATCATGGAAAAGGAAAACATAATCTAACTAGGAAAAAGAAAGTCTTGGTTGATCCTTATCCACTCATGGCCGATGGAATATTCCTTTCTGGTCGGTGAGATTCCTTTCGGGTCGGTCCGATCCTAACCATGGTCGGATCCGGTTCCATCTAATCCAATGGTTATTGCATCCACAATCATCTGGTTCATAACACTTCAAAGGTACAATCCATGCATGCTTTTAGAATGACACATTATTTATGAAGCTTTTGGATTGTCAACACTTTGAACCAAGAGAATTGATAAAATATCGATTGAAAGCTTTCATATAATAATCTATAGGGAAACGTCTAGTCATATATATATATTTGATTTGATAGATATACGTATGAAGCTTTCTATATAACGTACACCACACAAGACAAAAGAAAATCAACAAAAACAATAGAAAAAAAATGACGGGCAAGTTGGGGTTTATTGCTTCACTTTTGGTTCTCTCTTTGCTGTTTTCACATGAGACGATCTCAGCTCAGCCATATAAAACCAGTGAGTACAATCCATATTTACCTTCTATGTTTTTCAACGTATGCTATAACCAAATAACTTATGGAATCTATATACGATTTTAAGCACCATAAATTCATCAGAATGATCCAGAGCAGTTATAGCTTCCAGATTGAAAAGTACAAAAAAATAAACGACGTAAGATAAGAAAATTACGCCAATTCTCAAAAAAAGAAAAAAAAAATTACTAACCTATATTTTTGGTACATTTTTTTTGTTGTTGTTTAAGTCGGAACAAGAGAAATGATTCATATTCACAAGACAAATAAGATCCAAACACCAGGAAGTGTGACGAAGCGTGGGGGCCAAGGCTCAGGATCCATCGGAGGAGGTTCCCCAAACGCCGGTTAAGGTGGCTAGACGGACCACCAAGACATATTAGTACATTCCTTATTTAATTATATTGTATGGTACTTTGTTATGTATGAACCCTAATGTATAAGTTTGTTTGACTTGCGTATAAGTTTGTTTAAGTGGTAACCATATATGCTTCAATAGTATTATTTTAGATTAGCTCGAGTAAAACAATCCTTATTAAGAAATTAATTAATTCCAGAACTTAAAGCATCAGTATCAGTATATACTCACTTATGGTATCTCGCAAATATAATATTAGTATAGTTTTATTTTGTAATTAAATTTTAAAATAAATTTTTATTAATAAAAATAAGGAAAATGATGCTAGAATATACTCTTTCCGTTTTATATTAAATGTCATTATAGATAATTTTTTTGTTACAAAATAAGTGTCGTTTTCGACTTTCAATACAAAATTTATTAACATTTTATTGTAATTTATTTTTTATAGGTTGAAATATGTTTAGATGTATAAGTAATTATGTTTTTATATAGACAATCTGCAAAATTAATTATTTTCTGAATTCATATACATAAATCTAAAGTGACACTTAATAAAAATATAGTGAGTATTAACAATTTGAAAATGCAGCTAAAGTGACACTTAATAAAAAATATAGTGAGTATTAACAATTTGAAAAGGCTTTTCAAGAAAGAAACATTTCTCATCAATTATTTCTCTTTTATTATTTATTTTATTATAGTAATTATGAAAGACGGCATGCTGCTTTCAACAAAATTTGATAGTAAATATAATTAAACTTTTTTAAAATAGTCAACTTTCGCTTGAAACAAAAAGCGTGCACATAGTCTAATCTCTTTCCCGCAAACATAGATATTGAATTTATGATTATATATCAGTTATATACGTCGACTATGTTTTTTTTTCCAGTTATATACGTGGGATATGTATATATAAAGAGAGAGAGAGACGCGCAAACTTTTATTTTATAGCTTATGATGAAACCCTGAAGTTGCATAGTATTTGATTTAACGTATCACCACAAAAAAATGAAGGGAAAGTTATATTTGATTGCTTCGCTTTTGATTCTCTCTCAGGCGATTTCAACATACGGCGTTTTAACTCAATCTTACAAGTCCAGTAAGTACTACTCTTGATATTTTTCGTCCTCTTTCCTATGTATGTCAAATAAGAGGTTATTAGGTTACTAAGAGTACTAATGAAACTACAAAAAGAGAGTAAATATATTTGCTAGTTTTAGATGTATGCTAATTGCTAGTGTTACATATCAATTAATCTTTTCATATTTTAAAACTTTATAGAAGAAGAAAAGATATCAGAAACGATTCACATTCGAAAGATAAAGAAGATCCAAGTCTTTCCGAGTAGATCGCCACGCGGTCGTCAATGGAGTCGGAGGCTCCCTCCTCCTCCTCAAGCCGCAAGCCCAAATGCAGTTTAATTCGTGATATATGTTTTTATATTGTATTTTGGTATGAAACTTATATTTTTTAAAGTTACAAAAAAAAACCCTATATGTTCTTATATAGTTTAAAAAAATTATATAGTTTAAGTGAAATAAAAATTAAGAAGATAATTACTGGCAGGCTGGCTCCATATTTTAATTTTTTTTTTCTCGACTCCCTATATGTCTTCTTGTTTTTGTTCTCCATAAAAAGATTTTTAAAAAGTCAGCGACAACAGTTGTCCCATTTTAAAATTTTATTTATGTAAGATCGACAAGTGCAGTATAAGACGTGATATATGTTTCTATGTACACTCTACGAGGATTACTAGGTACTATAAAAGAACATGGTTTTTCTTTTAACAAAGACAACAAAACATCGATGTGATGGCTAGTTCGGTCATCGTCCAGTGTCTTGCGAAATGGGACAACTAGTTCGGCCATACATTTTTGTGCTTGAATAACTTAAAAGCCTTCTTGTTATTGTAACTATATAAAACTAGAAAGACAACATATTTCCTTGCTTGTATCAATTCCATTTATTTATTTACTTAATTTTTCTTATAGATGGAAGAATTGGAACACCGCAGAGTAAATCGCCACCCGCTGCTAGTTGTACATTGCGTTAATTCATCATGTAAAAGTAAACCGCCCAAAGGTAGTGGCGGTTAGGGATACATGTTTCATAAGTTGTTGTTTATATAGTTTGTAACGTTCTGCAGCTATAAAAATGTTTTTTTTGGCCACCACCTATGATATATCGGCTTTTAGCCGAGCCCAATGGCCCCAATCAAATCCGTTGCAGTTCTGAGCATCATCTTAGATTAGCTCGAGTAAAACAATCCTTATTAAGAAATTAATAAATTCAAAAACTTAGAGCATCAATAAGATACCCACCCAACTTATCTCACAAATATAATATTAATCTTATTTTATTTTGCGACTAAAATTTAAAAGAAAAATAAAGCAAGTGATGGTAAAATATTTTAACAATTTTAAAAATCAAGAAAAAATATTTCTCATCAGTTTCTGTCTCGTTTTATCATTTATTTTATGATAATGATCATGAGAATTTGCATGCTGCTCTTGAGTAAATGACAAAATAGTCATCTTCCGCTTGAACCAAAAGAGCATGTAAAAAGTCAAATCTCCTCGTTAGAAACATAAATATTGACTTTTATGATTATGTCAATAATATACGTCGAATATGTTTACATATAGAGAAGTCCTCCAACGCGCAAACTTTAATTTAATAGCTTATGATAAAAACCCTATATTTCACTGAACGGTTCACCAGAAAAAAATGAAGGGCAAGTTCTGTTTGATTGTTTCGCTTTTAATCCTCTCTTTGGCGATTTCATCATACATCGTTTTAACTCAATCATACCAATCTAGTAAGTATTGTTATTGATAATTTTCATCCAATTTCCTATGTATGTCAAGTGAGTAGTTATTAGATTACTACTAATGAAACAACAAAAAGAGAGTAAAAAGCTTGATATCATATTTGCTACTTTTACATATGTGTTATTGCTAATGTTATACTCTCTCCGTTTTTTTTTATATTTTATATTTTAAGATTATACACATAGATTAAAAAATATTTTTTTTATAATTTTCTAAACAAAAACATCATTAATTGTTTATTTAACCACAATTCAACTGTAATAAAATAGAAGTTATAATATCATTGATTATCTAATATCAATTACTAATAATTTTATATAAAAATTGAGAACGTAAAATAATTTGGAAAAAGAAACAAAAAAAACTAAGAAAGTATATCAATTCATCTATTTCATATATTTAAAAATGTACAGAAGAAGATAACATAGCAGAAACGATTCACATTCGAAAGGTAATGAAGATCGGAGCACCTCGGAGTAAATCGCCACGGGATCGTCAATGGGGAGGGAGGGAGCCACCTCAAGCCCCGGGACCAAATGCTTTCTAATGCGTCATGTATGTTTTATATTTTAATTTGGTATGAAATTTTATATAGTTTTGAGTTAAGAAAATAATAAGAAGATAAATAATGGCCGGCCGGCTCCATATTTTGATTCTTTTTTTTTTCGGCTCCTTATATATATCTCCTTGTTTTTCGTTCTCTATATCTTTTTTAGAAAAGTCAGCGAAAACAGTTATCCTTATTTAAAATGTTTACTAGGTTATGATCATTTCAAAGGACGGATATATATATATATTGTTTTAAAAAATTAAATTTTTTATTTTTGTTTATTTTGTAATTATATTTATATTTAATAATTTATTAATAATATAAAAGATTTAATATTATTAATATAAAAAGTAATACGTAAATAATAAATATAAGAAACATAGTACTTTATTTTCAAAGAATCTTGAAAGAAATGGGCATAGGTACTACAACAACAACAAAATTGCATTAAATATTTGTTTTAGAAACTACATAATGTTCAATCGTAAACGTGTGTAGATGTGCTTAACTATTCAAACAGAAAGAATGAGTAAATCATCTAAGTACAAAAGTACAAATTACAATCCATGCTATTAGAATGACACTATTTTATTTGTGAAGCCTTGGCGTCGTCGACATTTTAAACTAATAGAATTGATAAATGAAAGGAAATTTCTAGTCATATATGTTTGATTTTATAGAAATACATATGTGTATGAAGCTTTCTATGCCACCAACAAAGCAAATACAAAAAATGAAGAGAAAGTTTGTGGTTTATTGACGAGAGTTAAATCCGAATCTATTAAAGACACATATCTAATTTCCGGGTGGAAAATGCATCCTACAGATAAATTTTCTTCCGGGTATTCACATGGGCCGTAAGCAATTGACCCATATCCAAATGACCATACTTGGTTTATTGCTTCACTTTTGGTTCTCTCTTGTTCCACTCGAGACGATCTCAGCTCAGGCATATAACTTCGCAAAATCAGTGAGTACTACAATATTTACCATTCGAGTTGCTTTTTGTTTTTCAACGTATGCTATAGCCCAATAACTTATGGAATCTATATACATTTTAAGCACCATAAATTTATTAGAAAGATCCAGAGCAGTTATAGCTCCAAGGTTGACGATGAAACTACAAAAAAACGAAGTACTATAGGGAAATTACTAACCTATATTTTTGGTACATTATTTTTTTTTTTGTACAAGTCGAAATAAGAGAAAAGATTTATATTCACAAGACAAAGAAGATCCTAACAGCAGGAAGTGTGTCGAAGCGTGGGGGCCAAGGCTCAGAATCCATCGGAGGAGGTTCCCCGATCGCCGGTTGAGGTGGCTAGACGGACCACCAAGACATATTAGTACATTGCTTACTTTATATTGTATGGTTTGTTATGTACCAACCCTAATTTTAAGGAAAGTCCAAACTGGAGAAAAGGCATTTTTGTTTGACATTCATAAGTTTTTTTTTGGTAAGTTGGTAACCTTCAATAGTATTATTTTAGATCAACTCGAGTAAAACAATCCTTATTAAGAAATTAGTTAATTTGAAAACTTAGAGCATCAATATCAGTATATACTCATTAATTTGAGATATCTCACAAATATAATATTAATACATTTTAATTTTGTAACTAAAATTTAAAAACAAAATAATAATTAATATAAATAAAGCAATTGGTTGATGATGGAGTATCTTAACATTTTGAAAACAAGCTTTTGTAGAAAAACTATCTCTTATCAATTCTCGGCCTCATTTTTTTGGAACACCATTTTCTTAGAAATTAAGCATTCAAACTACAATAGTTATACTACAATACAATAGTTATACTCTTTACTCAATTGTTGACCCAAAAAAACTCAAACAAAAGACAAGAAAACACAAAAAATAACAATAGATAGAACTTTAAAATAAATCAACAGTAAACCAAGATATGAATATGTCAAAACAAAGTTTACAACAATGCAAAAGAGTTGGAAATTAGTCACTTTAAATTGTGAAGTTATTATCCAATCTACACCTCAAAAAAACGTATAAATGAAATCAATTGCGGATCACCACACAAGAAGCAAAACAATTAAAGACTTGGAAAAACTTCTCCACTTTAAAGTTGAAGGGAAAACATTTTTTATGGAGACACATATGAAATATGGACCGCTTCTCATAAGAGCAGAATGATAACGATGACAAATAAGAATATGGAATTTAAGAATCTCTTTATTTTTTTAATTTTCTATTTTATTATTATAATCATGAAAGATTGCATGTTGATTTTAATCAACTAACAATAGATAATTAAATTTAAAAATAGTCAACTTTCGCTTGAAACAAAAGCGTGCATATATAGTATAATCTCTTCCCCATAACCATAGAAATAACGTCGAATATGTTATATACATAGAGACGCGCAAACTTTTCTTTTATAGCTTTGATAAAACCCTTGAAGTTGCATAGTATTTGATTTAACGTATCACCACAAAAAAAAAATGAAGGGAAATTTATATTTGATAGTTTCGCTTTTGATTCTCTCTCAGGCGATTTCATCATACGGCGTTTTAACTCTATCATACAAGTCCAGTAAGTATTATTACTCTTGATTCCTCTTTCCTATGTATATATTCCAACTGAAATTATTAGGTTTCTACTAATGAAACTATACAAAAGAAAGTAAAAATCTTGATAATATGGACATTCATGCTATTGCTAGTGTTGTATATATCAACTCATCTTTTCATATTTTAAAACTTTATAGAAGAAGAAAACATAGAAGAAACGATTCACATTCGGAAGATAAAGAAGGTCATAGCATTTCCGAGTAAATCGCCACGCGATCGTCAATGGGGTGGGAGGGAGCCACCGTCTCTAGCCGCAGGCCCAAATGCAGTCTAAGGCGTCATATATGTTTTTTTATATTTTAATTTGGTATGAACCTTATTGTATATAGTTTAAGTGAAAATAATAAGAAGATAATTAATGGCCGGCTGGCTTGATGTTTTGATTCTTTTCTTAACTCACTATTTATCTTCTTCTTGTTGGTTCTCGATAAGAAAATATTGAAAAAAGTCAGCGAAAACATTTGTCCTCATTTTAAATGTTTATTTATATATGTACCTACGATCGACCTTATCTTTTGTTCACACTGAAACATTATTGGACGTGAAAAACACATCTCTAGATAACGATGTTCATGCTCTTTGACATCTGATAACAAAATGACTAAAGTTCTGGAAGGAGTATTATTGTAAGGCAGTTGTCTATATTATACTCGTTATACTAATGATATCTTTAGTTCCTTTTTGGATAAGTGAAAACAATATGAAACATTTTACTTTGTATAAACCAGCGATGTGTTAATGTGGTTATCAAAAACTTACTAATGAACTTTTTAAGGCTTTTTGAGATTTCATAAATCAAAAGATACTAAAGGAGTGTATTCAATTTAAAACTGAAATCATTTGAAATGATATGATTTTTAGTGAATTTAGATGATTTTAGGTGAGCTTGAAATTGTGCTATTATTTCACTTAAACAATTTTAGAATTTCATCTAAAATTATGAAATTAGTTTTTTTTTTTAAATTAAAAAACTCAACCAATACATTCTAGAATAACTAGAAAACGGTTGATCTCAAAGTATTTTACCAAATATCAAAGTTATAACACTATATATATATATATATATATATATATATATATATATGTGTGTGTTTGAATAACAATCAATTCATAATTTTAATACAAATAACTCCAAATTCTCAATTACTCTACCAATATTAACTCTCTCCCTTTTAAGGCAAGTGAACTCTCATGCTATCATTTGTTACTCCAAATGTAAATATCTCTAGTTGATCATAAATCCAAACCAGAATATTACCCTACAAATATTCACTCTTATCCCTTAGACATCACTTACAAAGTGATTGTCTAGGTGTCATTACCACATTGATTCTAACCAAAAAATAATGATATAACTAACACTACAAGAAAACGCTGTTATAGCGACTAGATATTACGACTACATATGTGTAGTCGTAATTAACCATCTCATTTACGACTACATTACGTCTAAAAAGGCATTAGTCGTAAAACAGAAGTTAACTTGCTACCAATTCCTCTCGACGTACATTAGTCGTAACATAACGACCAATGTACGACCACGTGTCCGTGTAAACGTACTATAGTCATTAAATTACGACTAGTGTACGACCACTCGTGTTTAGGATTTCGATCAAGGGTTTAATGGTAGGTCGATGCTAATTGGTCGTAATCTACGACTAGATTACGACTAAATGCTGGACCAAGATGCTAATTAGTCGTAAAATTTCGAAGCTAGGTAGTCGTAATGTCCCCTATAAAAGAGCCATCGTTTTCTCCAAAAGCCAAACAAATATTTTAAAATATTTTAGATAAAGAGTTGAAGATTTGAAAAAGAGGAAAGAAACTAGGATCACAACTCCGAAGAGATCAATACGAGACGTACGTTGAAACGTTGGTTTCGCATAGAATCCACGGACTTGTGATTCTAGTATATTTCTTCTCTTCTTTTTCAAATATTTCAAAATTATCCATTGTTATCTCGAAAATCTAAACTAATATTTTAAAATATAATAAAAAGATAGTTGATAATTGAGTCGAAAGATTTTAAAAATCTAAGAAAAAGAGAGAAAAAAGCTACTGAGATCACAACTCCGAAAAGATTAATGCGGGACTAACATTGAAACGTTGGTTTCGCTTAGAATCTATGGACTTGTGATTCCAGTGTCTTTCTTCTCTCTTTTTTTTAAAAATACTACAAATGTAGTCTCTAATTGGTCGTAAATGCCTTTTGTCACTCATTGGTTGTAATTTTACGACTAATATACATCTAATATCTTTTACCACCAATTAACAACTATTTGGTTGTAAATTGGTCGTAAAAGTGGTACCAGATTACGACTAACTGTTTTGCATCCATTTTGCATCTATTTAACTACTAAGTTAACTACCTACCAAAATCGAAATTTCTCTATAAATATGATCTTCTTCCTCATTCTTAAAACGAAAAAAAAAATAGAAAACTTTTAAAAAAAATGTCTAGAAATATTTATGAGATCCGGAGTCGGATGTATGCACATAAAGATTCAAGAGGAATAGTAACTGATGATTTTTTCAACGGAGCAGAGATGTTCATGAACCAGGCCGGACAAACGTCTCTCACACAGGAAACGGGTAAAATGTTCTGTCCTTGTCGTAAATGCAACAATACGAGTTTGCTGCTAGTGAAACGGTTTGGAAACATATAACTAACATTAAAAAATGACATAGATCATATGTATTATGACATGGTTTGGTATACTTTAATTTATTAGTTGGTTTGTAAACAAGTAATCAGATTACCAAATTATTACATTTATTTACTATCATCATAAAATATGTTTGTTGAACGATTTTTAGTAGATTTATGAGTTAATCAATAGATTAATTCCTGCCACTTAAATGTAAATATAATTCATATTTTATTGAGCTAATTAATAAATTAATTTATTATTTTAATACATCTTAACTATTTTTTTTTTAAAATATGTATTTTATATATATATATATATACATCTTCAAATAAACATAATCAAAAATACAATATGAAATAAATAAAATTTATTTTGTATAGCTTAAATTTAGCGAAATATACAAAAAAAATGATAAAAAAAAGAAATATAACTTATGAAGAAAATATTTATATTTATAAAAAAGTTAAAAATATTAAAATTTGAATGTTTATTTAAGAAATTAATATGACGCATGAAACCTTCTACTTTAAGGTAATGAACTCTACAAAGAAAAATGAGTACTCTATTTCCAAATAATCTTGAAAGAAATGAGCTATGATTTTTTTTTTCAAAAGAACTCGTACATGTTTTACACGATCTATATGTATGCTCCACGAGGATGATTAGGTGTGAAAGAACATAGTTTTTCTTGAATAAAGAGAAAAACATCGATGGCTGGTTCAGTTGTCGTCCACTAATCTGTAACTGGTATATATACTTCATATTACACACCTAAAATTTTCTACCTACGAAACCAACACAAAGACAGAAGAAAATGAAGAGAGATTTGTGGTTGTTTGCTTTGTTTTTGGTTCTCTATCTGGTGATTTCATCATATGCAGCTTCAAATCGACCATACCAAATCCGCAAACTTGGTAAGGAGTCCCAAATACTTATCATCTGATTTTGCTCCCTATATATGTTCCATTTTATTTTACTAATTAAAGTTAATTTATCCAACAGTGCCAATAGAAGTATCACATAGTAACTCAGGATCCGCGGACCAATGTTGTTAGTTATTAGCCCAATATGACAAGCTAATCCCCAAGCTCAACATAATGGTAGAAACTCATGTGCTAGGGTTCTTTTGCAAGTATACTATTAGTATAAGTATGATTGTAATGTGATGATGAAAGTAACTTTGGCTGCCTCTATAGCAGCTTCCCGTTCACTTTTATGTAGCACAATCGAATCTTTTTGCTTTTGAAAACAAGCTTCAAGCTTTTCTATTTTCTTAATTTTTTTTTTTTGCATGAAGCTACTCTTATGAGCTATTTCATTTCAAATCTATCATTTTGGTGTTAAATATGTAAATATCATTTAAAAAAACGAAAGAAGGTTTTACAAATTTTAGAACATGGACTAATTAGTTCCACGTCAAAAAGGTATAAAAAAAACATAAAAGCAAACGACAAACAGTAATTTTCATAGCTTCGGCTTGTACAGCTTCCACCTAGAGAGTTAGATAATTTTCAATACAACATCAAAAAATCAATAACAACGCAAAAGCCGAAAGGAAAATCGACGACACTCTAGCAAGTTTGCTCACATTAGCAAGGCCAAAGCAGCATGAGAGCTGCGGTCCATTGATTGGATATGTTTTGTACTTTGCTGCGACAATATGACTTGTCTTTCATTAGTCATGACCTAAAGTTCTTTATAATTTTCAGTTTAGACATGGGACTTGTAAGATGTAGCTATTTCATGAAGAAGAAAAAAAACGTGATTTAGTATAATCTAGGAACGAATCTATGTCCATATGTACCAATCAGAAACTCAAAATTTAGAGGCTTCGAATGTGTCTGAGCATTTTGATAACGTGCTACAAGGACTTATGTTGAAGTCGATGAGAAGATGTGTCCAGCATGTGTCCTGTGACCAGGCCCAGCCTTCAACAAGTGTGGGCCGGAAACTAAAAAAAATTGGACCGTTTACATATAAAAATGGAAAATGAAGTTAGATACATTCAAAATCAACACCACAAACACACTAACTATAAACCAACTACTCTACAAAAGTTTTTATTAAAAAAAAAACCATTTTTTTGATATTCTAAATAGGATCGGAAGCACATGCTTTTTTAACTTGTACCCATAGCTTAACTATTGAAATCGAAAGAGTGTCTAAATCATACAAACCATAAGAATCAAGACTTAGTCTTCTTTTGTTTTTTTCTTCAAAGTCTTCTTTAGTCATATCTGTATTTTTCCGTTCCACCACCGTTGTTTAGTTTTCCCCTTTCTGAAGAAGCTCCATCCTTCATGTTTCTGATGGTGACTGCTCCTCTCCCGCCGCGGTTCAGACCTCCTCCGGATCCACCACCATGTAAGTTCTTCCCGCTTGGATCTCTCTCTCCCATCGAGCCGCCGGAACCACCTGACCCCCGGATGCACCTGCTCTGCTTTGTTTCCTCATCACATTCTCCAGCTTTGGGCCAAACCCTAGATCTGGATTTCCCATTTTCGACACCTGAGCCTAAAGGCGGTGATGTTCCCCTCCTTTCGCCTGGTGCTTCATCATTCATCTATGGATGTTTATTTCCTGTTGTATGCAGTTTGTTACCTCACCGATGTGTAGTCGGGTCTTCACTTCGAGCATATCATTATGTCCCGTTTTCACCTTTCCTCAAGATCTCGATGTCTTGCACATCTCCTCTCCGTCTCAATGATCTTGTAACTTGCTTCTGTTCCATCACTGCCAAGTATGTGGTTGCAGCTAGACTTCCTTCGCCAGAGACACCTGTGTTATCTTATCCTCCTCTAAGCGGTACTTTCCATCCAACTATTGGTTCCTTTATGATAGTTAAATCTACCCTTTACTCTGCTATAGAGTGTTCGTTGCCTATTACTTCCTTCTACTCTGCTATAGAGTGTTCTTTGCATATTACCTCATGGTTTCATATCAGTTATCTGTCTAACTTCCTCCAGAGTGGAGTACTTAATGTTGAATTGCAGATTTTCAGCTTGGTTGTGGTTTCAGATCTTAATTATCACCACTCTTTTGAAACCAACTTCAGTTTCCCTATTACCATGGTTTTTGTATCGTTGCTTCTCATGTGTTGCACGGTCGTACTTTGGATTGGAAGATTGCTCTACAGATGATTTGCTCTCTGTACTGTTCAAAGGTTCAGCATCTTGGTGTCACATCACATATGCTATTATAGCCAGTGCTAAGATTGTAACGCCTGCACTAGTTGCGGTACCAATCACAAGCATTAGATCACTGATTGTGTTCTTTGTTTTCCATGGCGTCATTCCACTGCTTAAACCTAATGTTGTCGAGAGACGTTCTGCAATGTCAGCTGTTTATGTATAATGATTGCTTCTATCTTTATGTTTTTGCTTGCCTTTTGTTGCAGTAAAATTGTTAGCCAGTATGGCTTTTTTATCATTTCTGTAAACAATTCCTCCTCTAATGGAGACTAGTTATTTATGAAATCTTGTTTGACCAAAAAAAAAAAAGTCATATCTGTATTTTATGTTCATTTCAGATTTCATTCACG